>CABHPR010154862.1:4611-15324 GCA_902168415.1 Peromyscus melanophrys | reverse complement strand
CAAGACCCAGGACCCTCAAGCTGTGCATGTGCCAGAGTGAGGACAGGATCCTGACACCTGACACTGCTCGGGCATCCAAGACAGATGTCTGTCTAGTAGATGGGAACAAATACAGAGACCCACAGCCAGACAATGTATAGAGAGTGAGACAACTTGGAACATTCAGTCCTGGATGGGATGTCTTGGTCAAATCCCTCCCCTCAGGGATTAGGGAGCTCTGTGGAAGAGGAGGCAGAAAGAATGTAAGAGCCAGAGGGAATGAAAGACACCAAAGGAACAAGGCCTTCTAAACACAGCAGGACCAACGCACCTATGAACTCACCGACTGTGGCAGCATGCACAGGGCCTGCATGGGTCTGCACTAGACCAGATGGGGTCCCAGAGCTGAGAGGAGATGTGGACACAAGTCCCCACCCCTTACCTAGACACTGTATCCACTTGATAGCCATTCTTAAATTAAAAAAATTAGCTTTCTCCAATGAAGTCTAATGGGGATACAAACCAGTAGTAGATGGTTGACACAAAACAAATTCAATGGCGTCTTTGGCGGTTCTCTATCCCATAATGCTTTGTCAGGGCTTTTTTTTTTTTTTCCCACCTCACAGGTCTTTTGTGTATATATCATGGCTTCTGGTTTTGTGTTTTTATGGGATCCCTGTGTGTGCAATACTGTGGGTCTCTGCATCTGTATATGTGTCTTGTGCTGTCTCTTTGGCGCCTTTTCTTGTTTATTTATTTTTTTTTTTGTTCCCAATCTGCTGCAGGAGGAAGTGTCTCTGATGATGGCTGAGCAAGGCACTGATCTGTGAGGATAGCAGAATGTCATTAGAAGACAATTTTTGCCATGTTCCTTTAGCAAAGCAATAGTATTTGGATTTTTTTTCCTCAAGTCCATGGCCTATCTGAGACTAGACAGACACCTATCTTGGACACCTGAACAGTGTCAGGCAGGGGTTCCATCTCCTGGAGTAGGCCTTAAGTAAAATTAGGTATTGGTTGGTGACTCCCTCAGACTTTGTGCCGCTATCACACCAGCGTATCTTGCAGGCAGGTAGGTCACCACTGTGGACTGAAGTGTTTATAGTTGGGTTGGTATGGATTGCCCAGAGTCCGAGGAAGACTACGCCCGTCCGGAGTGGGATAGCTGAGGGAAAAAAATCTACGTACATTATGCTCTTATGTCTGTTAACTTTATTCCTCTAAGACAAAATTCTATCTACAGCTACAGTTCCATCAGGCATTCAGGGCAGGAATAAATCTAGATACACCAAAGTCTTCGTCCATCTACTTTATTTCTCTGGGATGAAATCCTGTCTACATAATTTCAGTTCTGTCCTGACACTCAGTTCCTCTTTGTCCCCTCATTTACTGCCTCTCATAGTCCTGCTAACAGCTAAGCTGTTATGCTTCCAGCCTCATCTTTGTCCTCTCTTTCTTCACCCTCCATCTCTACTTGCTCTCTGCTCCTGGCTCTAATGAACCCCACAAGAGTTCTGCCTTACCATCTACAAAACCTCTGTGTTCTTTCCTTCTCCCTGGTCATGCCGTTCTGTCTCCTCTATAGAAAATGCCTGTTCTTTCTTCCCCTCCACTGGGTTCTTTGCCTCCTCAGGAATGTTGCTCCACCCTACCTTCCACCTTGATATGGAAAAACCTCTTTTGTTCTCAGTCAATTGCTCTGGAGAGCCAATAGGCCTCAAGACAAGGGCAAAGTGCAAGCTTCATTTGCACAAGAAACAAAGCTATACATCTACAACCTGCTTGGCTTTGCCTTACGTGACCTTATCCAAGTACTGGCCCGAGCAGGAAGTTCACATACACATTCTATGGGAATTGTGAGCACAAGAAATTCACAACAAAGCACAGCTGAATATTAAGCTGTGTAACACCAATTAGTCCATGCTAGATGGCTTCCCAGTTGACCGACCTTTGGCCTGGTCAAGGTATAGCTTTCGTACACAGTTGGACTCCCTATGACACAGTCTTGTGGCTCGCCACAGGCCTTTGGTAGCATACAGAGTACCTTCCAGTCCTATGAACACCAGTCTGCAGGTGTGAAGGCTCTAGGTCGGCCCCAGCATGACTTCTCCATGTTCAGTGAATTGTGGATGTGTTTTCTTCAGCATACCATCAGTTTGAGGAGAGCAGCCAATAGCCTTGGCAGTAGCCTGGGTTGTTTGGGGGTTTCTGTGGGGCCCCTTTAGCCAGCGAGATGTAACTCATTCCTGATACTGGAAGCTTCATTTGTTGAGAGTTGTCCAGTTGGTACTCTTTCTCCTCTGTTCTTTGGTGATTTCCCTCAGATCACCTTCATATATGTATGTGTTTTAGGAAGCTCCTACAGTATTAGGTTTCCATAGGACCCCTAAAGCGGCCCTTAGTTTTACTAGCTGGGAAAATTTCTGTTTGAAGTAGAGCTAGCAGAGGTCACCAGGCATTTTCAGTTCCACTGATATTTCCTCTCAGGATTCCCACGGCACCTACTCTGCTGCTATTCAGTTAGCACTTAATTAAGGAAGGATGGGAAAGAATAGGAATGATTAACTGGGGAGTGTTCAGACCTCTTCCTCGCAGATGAAATCTGCTGTTGGCAGACACCCACCTCCCAATCTGCTGCCTCAAAGTTTTTCTTCACACTAAAAGTCTATAGTGGAGAATGGAGAGAGGTGGCAGGAAGATGGGGGGAGGGGGGAGGAGAGATGGAGGGGACATTTCTATAGGTAATTTGCAAATGAGAGGGAGGGGGAGAAAGGGATGGTGTGAGAGAGGGAGGGAAACGGTGGGGGGGGGGTGAGGGGTTGGGGAGAGTTTGTCTGACATACAAGCACTTAGGTTCAATCCCCAGTATCAAACAAAGAGAAATAAAGTGGAATCATTTGAAATAGTTTTCAGAGGTAGATGTCCCCCTGGTTCTCCACAGCCTGTGGACACTATAGTCCCAGTTTTCAGAGGATCATGGGTATAAACCACTGTAGAACACTGGCTTTTTAAAAAAAATTCATCCATTTATTATTATTATTTTTTTAATCCATGCAACAGTTACTTTCCTCTTCCTTTACATTCTCTCCTACCTGTCCATTCCTGTGCAGTGGAGTTTCCATTTCCAACCAACAGAAAGAGTCATGTGGGTCAGACCTAATCTCTCCTTCCCCCAGGGACTCAAGGCCCTCAGCTTCTAGCAATCCACTTCCGTGTACACACAGGAAACTTGCAGAAGCCATTTGCCCCCCCAATGCTTGGAATGTCCCTTGATGTCCTTGAATACATCATCTGAAACCAGAGAACAGTATGGAGTCTTTCTTGAGTTCAGAAGGTCACTGCTCAGGAAAAGATGGTGTACAGGGATGCTTTCTGACAATTGTCTTAGATCAGTGACACTAACCAAAGTGACAAAGCCAGAAGCTAAGTCCCACTGAAACCCAGCCATCAGCTGGACACTCCAGTGACATTCAAGGGGCAGGGCTACAGTAGACATGTTCTGCCATAATAGAGAACTGGATTTTGTCTGTAATAATTAAAAAAAATTTAGCATAATAGATGACTTGTTTTTATTATTGTTTTTCATTGTTCTGCTATTTTTTACTGCTTGGATCATGTATAGACTCCCCCTGTGTGGAAAACTGGCTCCTTCTTGTCTCCCCTCTGGTCCACCACATGGTGGCCATTCTTCTGTTCAAGATTAAAGAGTAATTAAAGTACAAGGTTGATTGGGCTGATATGACGATACTTGGTGACCCTGTGAGTCGCAGCCCCCAACTCCATATGTGGAAATTTCCATCTAAAGCCAGCAAAGAGAGGGGTTAGATGCATAGGTTAGGTACAGTAGACAGTCTGACGCCCAGCAAGGCCAGTGAGCAATTCCATATTGTGGTTTCTAGACATGGGGAGTCAGGCTTAGAATGACAAGAATCCCACAATAGAAACAGAGGATCTAGAGTGTGTCAGCTGCATGTATTATCTCTACTTGAAATTCCGAGTTGCTTTTCTAAAGTGCTTGTAACCAAACCCTGCGATCCTTCTTCTTTATCTTTGGCTTCGTCTTATCTCTTCTCTCTTCTTTATGCTTCTTTCCACCCTCTTCTCAATAAGTGCAATTCCTTTCCAGAGGCTCCATCCCATAATTTAGACTTTCACTTTTTTTTTTTTTCGAGACAGGGTTTCTCTGTGTAGCTTTGCGCCTTTCCTGGAGCTTACTTGGTAGCCCAGGCTGGCCTCAAACTCACAGAGATCCGCCTGCCTCTGCCTCCCGAGCGCCACCAACGCCCGGCTAGACTTTCACTTTTAACTTAAGCGTTATAAAGTGATTGTCTATGTGCAGTTGTTTTCATTATTTTAAACCCAGTGAATTTTAATTAAAACCACGAACTCTCAACTCGTGTTGAAGGGGGCAAATATTTGAGATTGTGACCATGTCCCACAAACTTTTAAAGACTGAAAGGGCAGAGAAAGAAGTTTATTAGTTGAATGAAAAATGTCACTAGCCGCTGAATGGAAATGAGAAGCGGGTAGGGCCAGAGCGTTGAGGGGAGACCAGTGTTTAACAACAACAGCAACAACAGCTGTCCAGGACCCCAGAATGGGTATCACTTCCCACCCCCTGCAAGCAAATGTCCATACTCCCCAGTGCAATACAAACAGATCCGGAACTCCGTCCACTTCTTTTCTGTGTATCTTTCTACACTTTTCCCCTGCATGCACCTTGCCCTGAACTCCAGCTTCTGACAGTTCAGTCTGAATGCTACCCAGCCTCCTGTTCCCCACTGCCTTTGCCCGCAGTGTATCTCCTCCTGGAAAATCCCAGCTTCTCTTCCCTCTGCAATCCTCTACTCTTCTGTAAGAAATAGCAATGTTACACCTTCTGCAGATGCTTCTCTGGTTCCATTTTGTTCACACCCCAAACATCTGTAGCCTACTGGATTCTGTCTCTACTATCAGATGCAAGTGACCTTGGGTAAGTTCCTTGATCTCTCTGCATTAGTTTTCTCAGCTGGATAATGAGGATAATCATGCTATCTCTTATATAATTATTATGGAGTTAAAGCAATTAGTATGTTTGCTATAAAGCATACAGCTACTCAATACTACTCAATAAGTGCTGTTATACTTTTTTTTATATATAATTTATTACCCCTCTTGCCAATATCATTACCACATCTATACCCTAAGGGCTTTCTTTATTCATACAGATTTTATTCACATATTGTTTGTGTCAATCTGACCTTATGAGCTAGATAATTTTATGTCAACTTGATACAGCTAATGTCATTTGAGTGGAGGGAACATCAATTAAGATAATGCCTCTATAAGATCAGGCTGTAAGGCATTTTCTTAATTAGTAATTGATGGGGGACAGCCCAGCCCACCATAGGTGGTACCATCCCTGGGCTGGTGGTCCTGGGTTCTATAAGCAAGCAGACTGAGCAATCCATGGGTAACAAGCCAGTAAGCAGCACCCTTCCACGACCTCAGCATCAGCTCCTTCCTCCAAGTTCCTGCTCTGTTTGAGTTCCTGTCCTGACTTCCTTCAATGATGAACAGTGGTGTGGAAAATAAACCCTTTCCTCCCCAAGTTGCTTTGGTCATGGAGTTTTATCACAGCAATAGTAAGCCTAACTAAGACATCTTTTTTCATATACCTTAATCCTCAGGCTAAGTGTAATATTTGGCATCAACAGATATTCAGTAAATATTTTTTTGAGATCTAAGAGCGGGTCATGGGTATTTCCATGCAAATACTTAAAATAGATTGTTTCATACCCTAGTACTGTGATGTGTTTTTGGTGAATCTCATACCATCTTCTATTAATATCTTTCTGAACTTTGATCATGCAGTTGGTCAGATTATTAAATACTATTCCTTTAAAGGGATGGTTGTTAAACAATTTGAGCTCCAAATTTACATTTTGTTTAAAGGGTACCATAAAATTTGAAATCAAGGGATTATGGGGGAATGATTTCAGTTAAAGATAAAGTTATTTGGGTTTAAGGAGAACATTTGAAGATTTTTCTAGGGATCTGAAATATATGGAAAAATATGACATCATTAGAAATGGAATGTAAGACTTTTTATTGCCCATCTTTAAGCTTGTGGAAATGAAACCTATAAATTGAAGGATGAATGAGGGGGGCGCTTTAGAAGTTTGGTTTTTTTTTCCCCCAAGTAGTCAACTTGTCTCAGATCCCAAAGGAGGTTAGATGGAGGCCTCATAAAGAAACAAGATGTGCTCACCTTCCAAAGAAAATGAGCCTGGCTTCCTGGCTCACCCACTTTGTGTTTACGTAGCAGTCTTCCTGTGTCTCTCATGGTCTTTGATATCATTCAGCTGAAGGCAGCTTTCCTCCATGTCTTCATGCTACCAGTCTCCTTGCTCTGTTTCACATCTGGTGTATGATGCAGTAACTACTTGGTAAACACAAGAGACCAGCTGTTTATTCACTAAGGAAGTAAGTCCCAAGAACCACTGATAATTGCAAGTCTAGGGGTGATGTGGTGAGGGCTCTGCTTGGTACTCATGAAGCGGTGTCGTGTCCCCCCACCCCCGCCCCCCAACTCTGGCTCATAATGAGTCCTGTTTCTGAGTCCGCTTGAGTTCGGGTGAGACTGCATGACTGGCTTTGGGTTAATAGACTTGAGAAGAGTGGTATAGTCCACTTCTGTTCCCGCCTCCTAAAATGAGTTTGCATTTTCTCCCTCTTTCATCTCATCAGATGAGAACCAAAGATCCGAAAGATGAATTCCAGGCCCTAGGTGCCAGTGCCATCTCGAAATGACAGAATCCGGTCCATGCAATGGAGTCATAGGAGGCAGCTACCGGTTCATTCTGCATGGAGTTTCCAGTGAGTAGGAGATGAAAGTCAATGTTGTCAAGTCACTGGGATGGGAGAGTTCATTTGCTCTCAGAGCAGCTGTTTTATGCATTGGATGGTCAGCTTTGCCATCACGATACAACCTAGAATCACTGGGCAAGCATCTCAGTGAGGGGTTGTGTGCATTGGGTTGGCCTAAGGTTGTGACTGTGAAGGATTCTATTAATTAAATTAATCGATGTAGAAAGATTCAGCTCACAGTAGGCAGCACCATCCCCTAGGCTGGGGTCCCGGACTGTGTAATAGTCGAGAAACCAAGCTGAACACAGGTAAATGATCATGGATGCATTCATTACTCTTTACCATTGACTGTGGATGGGATGTGGCTAGCTGTTGGAAGTTCCTGTCTTGAGTGTAAGCTAAAAAACAAAACAAAACAGAACAAAACAAAACAAAACAAAACAACAATGAGAAACAAAAGTCCCAACCAAACAAAAAAAACCCTTTCTTCTATCACTTGCTTTTTACTTGGTATATTCTTGGTGTATTCAACAGAAAGGAGACCAGGACAGTACAGATCCCCTCTCTTCCAGAGTTAACATTTTTACATAGAGACCTGTAATCACATGATCGTAAAACATGAGCCGAAGGATGTCAAATTTCTTTGTACTGTGAATGTGATGAAATGTGATGACGAGCAGGGCGCACGGTGGATATAATAGTGGTGTGACAACAGAAGGGTGAAAACGCATCATTGTGTACTTCCTGTAAACGTGATTTCTATGGACAGAGAGGACCAGACGCAGATCTGGACTGATGAGACAGAAATGATGGGGTTGATCATGGCGACAGATGGAACTAGAGAGGGAAGGAGGCCTCAGATCAGGGGCTCTAGACTTTCGGAGATGGAGGCCCATTCCAAAGCTTCTTGGCAGTGCTACAAAAAACCCAATGCTACTTGTCAGCGCTCTGCCTCTTTCATCAAGTAAATGTTGCCATTTTAAAAGGTTAGCTGAATGAGAAGCAAACTTTGTGAGGCGGCTGAGTCACCTTTTGGCTCAATGTCCTTGTTTAGTCATGTTTAGAAAACAGGTCATTTGTCTGAGGCCACTCTTGGAGCACTCTTCTTGCTGACAGTTTATTCTGCTTGTGTGGAGGCTGCGTAGTCAGAGGCTGGGAGGCTCCATAATAAGGTGAATGGGGAAGTAATTCTCAGGGAGTGTGATGAAGACCTAAGCTGGCACGTGGTGGTATTATATTGATGCGCAGCGCAGAATGATTCTAGACGTACTAAGCACAGGAGGAGAGTATGGGGAAAACCAGAGTTAGAAGACAAATCCTGCTTGTTTGTGGTGTGTCTGGGTAGATGGTAGTCCTACCCACACGCAGGGCAATGGGGGGACTTGGTATAGCGTTCCCAGAATTAAGTTTTGGTGCTGGGGATGGAAGATGAAGCATCTGAGGGTCCTCCATGTAGATAGGCTGGAGCTGTCTGTCTAGTTTGGGAGGTCCAAATCTGGGAATGATTATGTAGGAAAGGCAAGAAGTGTGTAACTATACAATGAAAGTGTCCTAGAGAAATATTCTGGGGACACCAAAATCAGGGAGACAAACCAGGTATTATCAGCTGGACCTGGCACTGTGAGGGAGTGAGGGATCCTGGGTGTGCAGAGTGCAGGAGGTCTTAGAAATCCCTAGTCTACAGAATCTGTAGGAGGCCCAGGAATCTATCAATCAAAACGCCTCCACTGGAGTCATTAATTAGGATGTCTTTGATAAAATCTGGGACAGAGAAGTGAGTGGGGGGGCGGGCACAGCACCACGGAAGTGGATTCAAAAGCTTGTAAGGCCAACCACTGAGCTGGGCGAGTTCCTTTCTTGTCTTAGTAGTTCTTTCTCTGTAAGGCATCGGACTGAGGTCATTACGATGCTTTCATTTCTAACCATCTAATAATAAGATGCTGCCGAATGTATGGTGGGTATACCATTCTCATAAAAATCCCATATGGTACTGATACCCTGCTTTTCCCAAGGCTGAGAATGGTTAAGTGTCACGCTAAGTTAAGATTCATAGAGCCAATGGGTTTCTGAACTGGAAATTAAAAACGAGGTTTGCCATATAACTAAGCACATGTTCTTTATCTTATCCTGTGCCATTTGATGCTTTTAGGGAAGGATAGGTACAGGGCAGCATGCGAATTGAATTTCAGTAGTAGATCACTTATAAGAGCTGTCCGTGCTGTATTTTCATAGGCAATCTCCCGTAATAAAAAGCAGAATGTTCCTTTAGAGGAACATAAACAGAATTCAATGTGAAGTCCTTGAACGACTCTCATATTTGATATATATATATATATAAAAAAAAGACCAGGTTGATCAGTGAGTGACAGAGAAATATGGAACTTCTATACAAATGGAAAAAAAAAAAGGATCAATACTAGCATAACATTTTATGGAGGCAATGCATTTTTTCTGTTAAACCTCTCCGAAGATGAGTGTAGCCGTCAATAGGTAAAGGAACTCTGGGCATGTAATTCTCGTTTAGTACAGATAAGCCGATCTCTGCAGCCAATTATCTGATATAACAAGAGGGAGCATGTGTTTCCTCAAGGTGTCCTCCCTGGGTGTGTGGCAGGAATAAATGTTTTTGAAGTCGGCCAGCTTATGGTGTGTGTGTGTGGGGGGGGTTATTTTTCATCATCAGGAGGGTATTTTCTATAGCTAACATTTTAAAAGAACTGGTGGTGGTATTTGACTTTGGAGATATTCAGATTCTTTTTTGCATAATGTCAGCATGTGCAGGCTCTGTTCAACAGTCCTGCAATTTCTTTGCACATGAGTGTGTGCATATGTGTGAATGTGTGAGGTATGCAGTAGGGCACATGCATGTGAGGATGTATGTGCTCCTACATATACACATGGGGGCCAGATCATGATTTCAGGTGTTTCCTCCATCACTTTTCACCTTAATGCCTTGAGACAGTCTCTCATGGAACCACTCACTGCTTTGACTAGGCCAGCTAGCCAGTGAGCTCTTCAGATCCACCTGTCTCTGCTCCCCTCCTCCCCAGGTTGAGATACAGGTATGCATAGCGATGCGCAGATTTAAAAAAAAAAAAAAAACACCTGTTTTGAGATTATAATATAATCGTATCAGTTTACTCTTTTCTCCCTCAAACCCATAGTCTCACCAACATGGCTGCCTACACACAGCTTCTTCCATGAAAGCACACTCAGATCCTCATGTGTACAGAGCAAATGCTGTTATACACTGAGTAATCTCCCCAGCCCCAGTCCATAAATTAATTTCTTTTTATGTTTCCAAACAGTCTTTTCAAAGGAAATCTAGTTTGCAAAGTGTTTTGCTGTCCTCAAACTCAGATATTCCATTTGATAATCAAAGACGTGGAACACAGGCAGGGACATGACCTACTCACTAGTGCACCGTGTGTCTGGGACATAAGCTCGAGGCAAAGCGGGCTACTTATGGTGTGTATAGAAAATGTCCCACACAGGCTCATTTGTCTGAACACGGTCCCCCAGCTGGTGGCTCTGTTCTGGAAGGGAAAGGGGAGCACAGCTAGAGGAAGTAGGTCTCTAGGGGGCAGGCCTTTGAGCTTTACAGCCTTGTGCAACTTCCTGTCCTCCTCTGTTTCCTGGTTTGATGGGATGTCAACAGGTATCCATACACCTTTGCCTGCAGAACTTCCAATCATTCCCACTGCTCTGCCTTCCCTGCTATGTATGTATGTATGTATGCATGCATATATGTATGTATGTATCTTTTCTATCTATCTATCTATCTATCTATCTATCTATCTATCTATCTATCTATCTATCTATCATCTATCTATCTATCATCTATCTATCTATCTATCTATCTATCTATCTATCTATCTATCTATC
>CABHPR010154861.1:39024-59090 GCA_902168415.1 Peromyscus melanophrys | reverse complement strand
CACACACACACACACACACACACACACACACACACACACACACACACGGGAGGGGGGTGAATTGCCCTTCTGAGCCATAGAGAGTTTGGTTGTTTGTTCAAGCTGTCAGTGGTAGAGCAGGGGAGGAATCAGGCTTCCTGAAACCTATGGTGTGGGGAGCAAGTGTACCCCTGAATGAGTGAGCATTGTTGACAAGGGCATGTTCATGTCAAGGACCCATCCTCAGACTCACAGGAATAGCAAAGCCTTCTCCTAGTCTGAGTATAGATGTTAATCGTAAGCTAAAGACAATGAGTACAAAAAGTGCTGACCGCAGCTTCCTCATCCTGGATGACTACATGATAATCATGCCCCCGTGAGACTGCTCCCTTACAGAGACCCCTCCTGAGACTGGCTAACCCAGGCCCTCCTTCACATTATACATAATGAATGTGCTGAGTGTCAGGGCTGCTGGTGTGTCTCCATCTGAGGGCGTAGCACACCTGATCTGATCCTGGCTTTACATTACTGTGTGTGTGTGTGTGTGTGTGTGTGTCTGTCTGTCTGTCTGTCTGTCTATCTATCATTTATCTATCCATCTTTCTTCCTTCTTTCCTTTTTCTTTTTCTCCTTTCAATAATGTATTTTTAAAAACAATTATTCAAAATTATAATATAATCACACCACATCCCATTCCCCTTTCCTCCCTCCAAAGCCTCCCATATATTTCCCTGCCGTGCTGTTTCAGATTCACGGCCTCTTTTTCTTTAGTTATTGATAGATATATGTGTGAAACCTGCTCAGTCTCTATGACGCGACTGGTATGTATGTTTTCAGGGCAGACCATTGGTATTGGATGACCAATTGGTATGCTCTTCCCTGGGGAAGACTGTGTCTCCTGCTCTCAGCATCCCTTAGTTGTCTATAGGTCTTTGTCGAGGAAAGGCTTTCTCCCTTCCACATTAGCATGCTTATCGGTGTTGTCTTTGTTCAGGTCAAGTTCAGGCAGCCATGTTATTGATAAGTACAGTTCTCAACCCTTATCAAGAAAACTTCTCTTTGCAACAGATGGAGACCATTACAGAAAACCAAAACCAATCAAAACGCATAGTTGTGGAGCCCAGTTCCAAGGGATCCATCTACAGCACAGCTCCTGCATCCAAGGCACAGGAATCATCGTGGAAAAAGGGAGTGGACTGTAGGAGCCAAAGAAACAGGAGGATTGCTGTGAGGTCGTGTGTCCTTGAAGTGTCTGTCTTTCTTGAGGTCCAGTTTCCAGGACTCCATCTCTTGGACTGAGGCACCATAGCAACTCAGTGCTACTTCATGGTCAAGTTTCAGAAAATAGAAACAGGGAGCATAGTCTCTTATTTCCTCCATACAGTGGTGAAAGCAATGCTTTTAGATGGTACACAAGAAATATGCCTCACATACTGTTGGAAAGCAAGCCAAGCAAACAATAATAAAAATGGCATCTAGTGTTTATTGTTACTATTTCCTAAACTCTTCTCTTTACGTAACTCCTAGAAATACCTATTAGGAATATGTACTTCTTATAACTCTATGTTAGAGTTACAAGAAATGAATAAAGAGAGCCTCAGGTGGCTTCCAAAGCTGCTTGGCCATGCTCGGGGTGGTTGTGCACACTATAACCCCAGCATGGAGGCAGGAAGATGACTGGGCGTTGTAGACAAGCCTTGGGCTACAGAATGAGTCTGAGACCAGCCTAGAAAACACAGTGAAACTCTGTCCTAAGAAAATTTAAATTAGATGAACTGAAACAAAGTCTTTGGTTGGTAAATTGCAGAACAAGGGTCTGCGAGGGGTTGTCTCCTCCCTGTTTTTAGGTGCAGGCTCAGTGGTGGGCAGAACCTGCCTTAGCTGCCCATCTGTCCTGTCCTGCTTGAATGCTGAGTATCTAAATGAAGAGGATGTAGGCACAGCCTGCAATAAAGAGCTCAAGTCAATGGCCTAACACCATCAAGTACATCCCACCTAGGAAAGGGAGAGTCACCTTTCAGATTTCATTTGCTGGGCAGTCCTGATCAAACCTTTCTTCCCAGTGTCCTTGCTTAACAGGGCATGACAGTATCAGGCAGGGCCTTCTCCGTGGCCACTGACCTCTGATTCACCTCCATTAGAGCGGGCCACCAGAAGGGTAGCCCCTGGCCAGGAAAGAAGCCTTTTCCCCTGACTTTAATATCCTTAAGTGAAAGATGCTGTATAAATTCCTGTTATTACCTAACTAACTATAGTGGGTAATAATTTTCATATTGTAGGCCTGAAGATAGAAACCAAAATTCAGCGCTGGCAGAAGTAGTGTTTTTTAAAGTCTTCATGCACAACAGAGCATATTTCCCAACAAGTAGGTCCATTATTCCTGCTGCCCTTAAGTCATCTTTAAAACACACCTAAGGCATTAATCCATATTATGGACCTGGAACTTTCTTTAGTCTACTTAAAGTTTTACTTGTTTTCAAATTATTAAACTTAAAAGTGTCCCAAACCACAAAACTTCTTTATTTTGGCACTTATATAACCAATAAAGCTGATTTTCCCCCCCTCAAGATTTTTATAAAATTCTTGTCTTAAGCTGATGCTTGTTAACTAGGGAGATTTTTTTTTTCTGACCAACTTTTAATTTCCTGAAAGTCGAGGCTTAGGATACAGAGAAGGGGCTAACAATCTAACCCTGCTATAATGAGGTGGATGGGCAGATGAGTAGAGGCCACCCTCTGAAGATTATATTGTCAACAGCTTTAGAGTCTTTTTTTAAACCTTCCAATTATGTGTAGATGTGGGTATCTGAACACACAAACGTGTTCCTTCAGTAACAGTGCTAGACTAACAGTCTAAGTTTCTTCTATGTTATGTTCTTTTTAATAATAATGTCTATTGAAGACATCTGTGGTAAGTCTGTAGCGCTTGTCTCAGGGGTAGACAGAGAAAGCGGGTGCCTTAAGAATTCTGTTTTCAGTTTAACGTTATGAGCTGTTAAGGAGGAGGTTTATAGGTCTAACTTTATTAGTTGGAATTTGACTCAAATTGAAATTGGATCCAAGAATTTACTTATCCATAATATTATGAGAGGCTTTTAAAAACATTAGAAAGTTTAGCTAAACAAGAATATTAGTCTAATTTAAAGTATTCCTTGACGTTCTCGAGGTCATGCAAAGCACTTCCTAATTACCAGGTCTCAGACTCCTGTGTTCACCTGTCTCTCACTGCACGCCTTTGTAAACGCCAAAGGCTTATTACAGCTAGTCAGTCCTTTAACTGTGAGGGAACGGGGTCCATATATTTGCTGAATTGGGTAACTATAAGCACATTAAAAAAATCCATGTCATTCAGCCTTTATTAGGGTTTGAGGTAACCCCTGAGCCACCTGGGTAGTGATGGGACAGAAAAGTACTGGGCTCCAGCCCAGACCTGGCCTGGATGGGGCCACGACACTTACCTCACTGCCACGTGAAAATAAAGGCCCCCCAGCAGCCATCGGCTAGGCTTAGCAGCCTTGTGAGTTTATTTTAAAACCTCGGTGATCAAGATGAAAAGAAAGCAATAATAAAACATATTTAATTCTGATGCAAGCAGTTTGATGAGCATGCCATTCTCCACGTCTGCAGCCTCAATGCTTCTCTGGCCATTTCGATTAGTGAGGAGTGACTATTTCATCACCTACGAAAGGGACCTGTGTAACTCCACGGTGAGTTGTCTGGGTGAATTATGTGCCTCTTTCATGTACTTTTTGACTGAACAGTGATAACTTTGATAGCACTATCCTGCAGGCTACTCTGAGAGGAATCTGCTGGCCTTTTTTTTTTTCTTGTAGAGCAGTCAAAAAAAGACTTTAGACAGTCATTCAAAGTGACATCACCACCCCAGTCTCAATTCATTACCATCAGGAGGAAGTGATTGCAAGGCCAGATTACAGAGGGAACCTCACTAACGCTTCCCATCGTTGAGAACTGGGGCTCACTGGACACCAAGCTCTCAGAAGAGTGTACATGAAACAGTGCCCAAAATGTAGCTGGCAAATTTATTTTATAATCTCGTGTTCATAACCCTCGGGCACAGACCTGCCAGCTTTGCTCTGCGCTCATTCACTCAGTCAATCAGCACTCCTTGCTTCCCATCCATTATAAGTTGGGCTAGGTTCTGGTGATTAAGCAGTGAGCCAAACAGATAGAGCCACTCTCTGCCACAGCGTAAGGGACAGAACTGGAGGATTTACATGTGTGATAAATATTAGGAAAGAGATATACAGGATGCTGTGAAGGCTTGTCACAGGAAGACCTAGCCCAATTAGAGATTTCTTAGAAGAACTAACTGATGCTTAGGGGCTGGAGGTACGGTACGGTGTCACCAGCTTGAAGAGAACCTAGGTTCTTCCCTAGAACTCACATCAGGAAGTTTACAACTGCTCGGAACGCCAGCTCTGAGCAATCCAATGTCCTCTGGCCTCTAAGGACACCTGGACACACATCATGCACATAAATGCACACAGAAGCGCACACACACATGCACATAAGTGAAAAACTAAAATTTCAAAAGAAAGGTAGTTCAACAGAGGAACAATGTGCTGCAGAATAAGGAGGGGGCACATTCATGCAGAAGAAGGGGAGAAGGATGCACCAGGACAGGGAAAACAAGGAAAAGTCAACCAACAGGAACTCAATCTGAGACATGAACAAATCAAGAGACAAGCCAAGACAACGATTGTACTGATAAGGCTTGGTTATGATTCTAGAGTCATGAAGAACTTTTTTTTTTTTAATTTTAGGGCAGAGGAGATGGTTCATGGGTAATGATGTTTGCTGGGGAAGCCTGACAGCCCAGCTCCAGTCCCTGGAGCTTACGTAGAGGTGGAAGGAGAAGACTTTTCTAGAGTTGTTCTCCGACACCCTTTACTGTGTGTGCACACAACAACAACAATGAGAATAATGATAATAAATGAAACTTTTGTTTCTAAGTTGGAGATGGGTCTCAGTCTGCACTCTAGGTTGTTGGCTCTGCTTCAGTCTCCCAAAGGCTGGGATGACAGGCTTGTGCCACCACATTCAACTTAAGTTCTTTTTCCCACATGATAAGGAATGCACACACAAACACACAGAGAGTGTGTGTGTAAATAATGATCTGTAGAGTTTAAGTTGTGATACTATCATTCAGCGATTCTTCAACTCTTTAAATGAAAGTTAAAAAAATGATCACTCAGTTTTTGAGAATTAATTTTTTTTGAGAATTAAAAAATGAGAAATTGAAATCCTGTGATTTTACAATACCCACTATACAGTCGAAACACACTTTCTCTCTCTACTTTTACATGTAAGTGCATGGTACTAATCAGTGTATCGAACACGTATGTTACCCTGGATTTCATAGAAAAGTGACTAGACCCTGAGTCTATTTCGGAGACTCTCCCTTTTGCACAGATTGCAGAAGTGCTTCATCAATGACTCTGCATTGCAGTTGAGCAGGATTCCAGCTTCCAAGCATACTTGGGTTTACTGCAGGAGGCAAACAGCCATGGGTTTGGAGAACTAGTGACAATTTCCAAACTTCTTTCCAGTCATTAACATTTCTGACCAGCTTTGCCCTGTGGACACACTAAGTAACAACAGGGTTGAAAATAACTGCCTAGCAACACTTGGTATTTGGAAAAAAAAAAAAAAAGCCTTTCTGGGGTAGCTTCGTTGTGGGAGAGGTCATTCCCTAAATTTCCACCTTGACAAATGAGGTCATGGAGTGTCAGCTAGATTAGGTGACTTGGTCAGGGGCCCCATATGTGGCAGACAGTCCAGACTCCAGAGCTTTCTCTCTCCCCTGCTAGATTCTGTGTAGCAGGAAAAGTGAACGAGAAGGGACAAGAGACGTGAATGATTTGAAGACGTTGGGACCAGTTGCTCCTAACACGTCTCTTCTCATTTGAACCTTGGTGTGAGTACAAAGACAGACATCCAAATTCATCCTCACTTTTGCCTTCTATGTTTTCGAAAATGACATCACAAATGTCTACACTGGCCACCTGAAATCTATGTCCTGTGAAAGGTTTAGTGGTGGGATGGATTTTTTCCAAAGGCCTTCCAGTTTAAAAATTTCCAAGTTCTTTCATAATCTTTATTCATTTCTCAGAGCTCAGTAGCCTTCTCAGACAGGCCCAGCTCTGTGAACCTGGCTTCGTCTCCGGAAGGTTAAACAATACTCACGATACTCACAGGTGAGGTTTGCAGAGGCCCCAAGGCGGTCTCACTCCAGACCCAGCTTTCTTCATCTCCGCCTGCTCTGTCTACTCCAGAGCAGACCTTCAGTCCTGACGCTGCCTGAGGTTGTCACTGAGATCTTTAATCTAAGTGAGACACAGAGCTCACCTTGAGCTTTCCCCAGAGCAAATACAATTTCCAGAACGTTCTCCCATGCAGAAGGTTAAAAAGCACAGCTGTGTTGTAATCCCAGGGCTGTCACATGAAAAACAGGACTTAGATTCTGCAGGCTTTGGACTCTTTGAACTGACACCAAGCATGAAGTCACTTTAGTGTCTACCTTGCACCCCAATTTTCAAACTTGCTCCTGTATTTTTTATCATCACTGATTCCAGTTTTGAAATGTTTTTAAATCTACAAAATAAGCCATTTTTCATAAATTGTACTTATTTTGTATGAGAGCAGCATGTATGCCTATTCTTGAGTATGTAGGGGTACACATATGTGTGGTGGTATAGAGTCACGCATGTGCATGCAGGCTAGAGCTCAGCTCCTGGATGTTGTTCCTCAGGAGCCATCCCCTCCCCCCTTATTTTTTTAGATAGGATTTCTAACTGGGTCTTGACACTCACCAATTTAGCTAGACTGGCTGCCAGGGAGCTCCAAGGATCCCGTGGTCCCTGCCTCCTCAGGGCTAGACTTACACCACCCAGGTTTTTACATGGGTATCGGGGCTTAAGCTCAGGTCCTTGTGGTCACAGAGCTTTACTAAGACACTATGTCCCCAGCCCACATTTTGTAGACTTTGTGGTCTTAGCTCAGCTGAAGTATTATAGTCCTTCATGGACATAATTGACACCCACAAGGACACATAGGTATTTACAGCTCAGGCTCCCAAGGGCCACATGGTTCTGTACTTTAAGAATTTGGATTGGCTGCTTGAATTACTCCAGAGCAGTGGTTCTCAACCACTGGTCTGGAGTCACGGCCCTCATAGGGTCACATATCAGATATCCTACATTTCAGATATTTACATTACGAGTCATAACAGCAGCAAAATTACAGTTATGAAGTAGCAATGAAATAATTTTATGGTTGGGGGTCAGCACAACATGAAGAACTGTACTAAAGGGTCTCAGCATTAGGAAGGTTGAGAACCACTGCTCCAAAGAGACCTGGGGAAGCTCTGACCTGGACTGATTTATAATTTACCGGAGACAAAGTTGGCTAAAGCGAACTGTAAGCTGCAGGGCCGACACCAGACACGTTGGCTACTGAATCAACTGGATCTGGGTCTCAGATCAGATTCGTTGCTCTCTCGTCATTTTCACACACAAAGGACAAGAGATAGTCTATGTTAAGGGGGCATTCACTTTTCATGGCTTAACAAGGGCCTTACATGTCCGTTTCAAATGTCACAAGTCTTCTTAGCTGTCCATAATACCCTTTATGAGCCTGGATGAAAAACGCACAGTACGATATGACGCATGTGTGCCTGCACACGTACCTGGGTCAGGAGGACCAGGTTAAAGGGACTCCTCAAACACAGAAGAAGCTGCTTACTCAGATTACTTGAAGGGTGTTGGCAAAGCTGCCACTCTTTGGGTCCCCGAACCACTTTTTAACAGGTATTCAAGGATCCTTGGGGTTGTTGCATCTATCAACAAGGGAATAGCGATGGTGGGGATGGTGCGGGGTGGTGGGGGGGGGGGGTGGGGGGGGGGGGGGGTGGCATTAAAAGGACACTACACCCTTGCTTTCTGGAAAATTTCCTTTGTGATTTAAGCCACACCTTCTGCCTTTATTACGGGCTTGGGGAAAGGGGCAAATGTAAAGCTTTGTATGCCTGGTAAATCTGACTTCACAGCGGTATTAAATTTACCTTATTTAAAAATACTGGGACTGGCCGGGCGTGGTGGTACACGCCTTTAATCTCAGCATTGGGGAGGCAGAGGCAGGCGGATCTCTGTGAGTTCGAGGCCAGCCTGGGCTACAGAATGAGATCCAGGACAGGTTCCAAAGCTGCACAGAGAAACCCTGTCTCAAAAAACCATAAGAACAAAGAATCCTGGGACTGGAGAGGCGACTCGGCATAAGTTCTTGTTGCATACGTATAAGAACCCGGTTTTGGGATCCCAGCACCCACCTGAAATCAGGAAGTGGCCAAACATGCCAGCATGATTTGAGGGCGGGGCGGGGGGCAGAGACAGCACAATTATTGACCACTAGCCTAGCTTCAGTTCAGTGAGTCCCTGTTTCAAAGGAACAAGGTGGAGATAGCTAATGAGCATACACACAAGCGTGTGCACACACACAAGCGTGTGCACACACACAAGCGTGTGCACACACACAAGTGTGTGCACACACAGCCCCCCACCCCTGCATACACATACTCTCCCAAATGTACAGTTTTCCCTTAGATCTCAGGCCACACAAGGTTCATTTCCCCTCGTGACAGCTTTTTGTCTGTTTCTCTCTCTACTTTGAAGCAGTATTTGATTTGGGGGTAATAAGTACAACGTATTTTTTTTTTGCCTTGGTTTGTAGGAAACTCAGTGCTGTTTTTCTCCCTATGTACATAATTTCTTTACCCTCTCTATTTTTTTTTTGTTTGTTTGTTTGTTGATGCAGGCTCTCACTGTGTAGTCCTGGCTGGTCAGGAACTGGTTATGCAGACCAACAAGCTGGCCTCAAACTCACAGAGATCTGCCTGTGTCTGCCTCCCAAATGCTGGGATTAAAGGCTCTCTCAGCCTTTTTATTCTTCCTATTTCCTTGGTCTGTGGGGATGTCAATACTGCTTCAAAGAGAGATGGATAGATAGATGATAGATGGATGGATAGATAGATAGATAGACAGACATCTATACAGACAGCTACCACCAGAAAAAACAAATCTTTTATTACCCCAAGATCTATAGAATATTTATACATTTGGGAGTGTGTGTGTGTGTGTGTGTGTGTGTGTGTGTGTGTGGTATGTGTGCATACATGTGTATGGGTGCACATGCCTGTGTGTGTTCACAGAGACCAGAGGATGACATTATTAGGCGGTCTGCTCTGTTTCTTAACCTACCTGTGACATATTTATTTCTAATAAATTAACTGAAACTGTCCTCACCTTCTATTTCTTTTGTCAAGTCTTAGTGTTTTCTGCTAGAGATTTCTTTCTGGCTTCTATCCCATATCACACCTCCTTCGTCGTTTTAATTGTAACTACCCCCTCTTTAGATGGCTGAGTTACCCTTTATTACTGCCTGAAGTTTTTCCTGAGACTTTTCACAACAGATTGATGCCTGTGTCATGTGATTTATATGTGAGTTGATCTTCCAAGGGCACTGTGATATGACGACTGTTGTTTTTCTCTGGGGAATTCCACACGTCCTTGTTAGTTGAGGGACAAATATATGGTCTTTTAGAATAAGTTAGTGGTATTTTTATAACATGAACATATACTACATTTTTACCAAAAAATTCTATACAATAACAATGTGAAATACTATTTGCAATATTATTTCACATCCTCATGTCAATGGCAATGCCCTTCCGTAGCCGAGCATTGGCAAATAAGCACACACAGCATGTTAAAATAGGAAGTTAAAACTTATGATTAAAAAACCTCTGGCAGGGCTGGAGAGATGGCTCAGCGGTTAAGAGCACTGACTGCTCTTCCAAAGGACCCGGGTTCAATTCCCAGCACCCATATGGCAGCTCACACCTATCTGTAACTCTAAGATCTGACACCCCTTACACAAACATACATACAGGCAAATCACCAATGCAAATAAAACAAAAACAGAAACAGAACAAACAACAAAACCGTCCTGGCTTGTACACAATATGCATCGCTTGCCTTTAGTTAACTGTGGTCACTGTTCTGATGTCCAACTTAGATGCAGAAGGAAACGTGGGCAAGCTGCTCTTTCTCTGCTGTGAGAGGAGCGGTTTGGTGGTCATGGTGGAGCTGCCTCTGCTGTGGTGGGCTCAGCCCTAAAGGAATGGCCCTTCTCCTTCTTCCTCTTGCCTTTTCTAGCCGAGGACGAGCCTCTGAGGTGCTGGACTGCTTCTCCTTCCTGGCTCTTACAGCTCACTCAGCTTCTCCAAAGCAGCGTGAAGAGTGGGAGGAAAGCCCTGTGTGCCCACCCGGATGTCAGTGAGGTCACGGCTTCTCTGGTCATGGAGCAGACGAGGTGACAGGCTGGGTGTTGCCCACACAGGTCCCAAGAAAGTTAACTCTACGGACTGTAACTCCGTGAAGGAGCACTTGCAAGGCCCTGGGTTTGAGCCCTAGCGGAAATGAGAGAGGAGGAGGAAGAGGAGGAGGAGGAGGAGGAGGAAGAGGAGGAGGAGGAGGAGGAGGAGGAGGAGGAGGAGGAGGAGGAGGAAAGTTAGGAAGGGGGAGGGGAAAGGAAGACAAAGGAAAGATGTAGCTTCATTTCTGTTGCTGTGAGAAAACGTCCTTATAAAAAGCAACTTAGACCAGAAAGAAGTTGATTTCATTGCACGGTTTCCAGGTTAAAGATCATCACTGTGGGGAAGTCAAGGCAGGAACTTCACACAGCTAGTGGTGCCACATTCCACGGTCAAGAGCAGAGAGAAATGCATTCATGCACTTGCTTGCTTGCTTGTTCTTAGCTTGATCTCTTCATGTCATACAGTTCAGGACTCCCTGCCTAGGGAATTGTGCCTCCTACAGTGGTCTGGGTCTTTGGTCAGTTCCCACAGACATGCTCACAGGCCATGCGTTATGGACACTCTCTTCCCAGGTGAACCTAGGGTATATCAAATGGACAGTTAAAAGCTAACCATCACAGACAGACAGGGAAGGGGAAATGGAGGGGACGGGAAGTTGGAGGGGAAAGAGTTAACTGTATGAAGGAAGGACACTTGTCTTGTCCATCACTGTACCCTCAGTCCATGGAACCCCTCTCACCATGCTTGTTCATGAATATTTGCTGGATACACAAACGTCTAAAGAGATACGTGTCTCTCTATCTCTTCTCACCCAGAAGAATTAGAATCTCTCTCTGTCCTTCTCATGGCTCCTCCTGGGCCCTGGAGCTTACTGGTCATCTCTCTGCTCCACCTACAATTATGACAAGAAACTGGTCTGGCCACCCACCAGTTCCTCCATGGCTCTCCTGGTCCTGTTCCCCTCTGCTTCTTTTGCCTCTTGTCCTCTGGGATGAGACCCTACTGTAGATGAAATTCTAAACCGTCTTTTTAAATGAAAAACACAGAACCAAATGCAGAGTTAAAAGCCCAGAGATCAGAGCAGTAGTTAAGAGCTGAGACCACCTTATCTTACCACCCGCTGCCGTCCTTCCCCTGAGAGAGAGAGACCTTCTTCCTGTGTCCTGTCTTTTTATTGCCTTTCTGTTCTGCCTTCTCATTGGCTCTAAACCCAACCACATGACTTTCTCGTCACTGCCTGTCTATACACACCTCCAGGTCTCTGGTTGGCACTGGGATTAAAGGCGGGTGTCACCATGCTGGTTGTGTCCTTGACCACACAGAGACTCTGCCTGCCATGTGATCAGATTAAGGATGTGTACTACCATTGCCAGACTTCTGCTAAATGGCTTGCTATTAGCTCTGATCCCCAGGCAACTTTATTTATTAACATACAAATAAAATCACATTTCAGCACAAATAAAATGTCACCATACCTTACTGGTTTGTTGTACTCACACTCACCAGATCCTTTCCTTCTTCCTTAATAAGGCGCAGTCCATTAAAAGGTGAGCAAAGGGTCCATTGGCATCCTCTCTCTGCTTTAGGTGGTGTCGCTGGGAGTCTTGGGGGGTGGGGAGCAGCGCTGGAGTCTTCCTGTGACCATATCATCTCCACAGGAGAGGACAGGACAGGATAAGCCAGGAAACTTGGAATTCTGTTAATGCTCCTCACCCCCAAAGGCAGCTGTCCCCGAAGACATCACCTCCTGCTCTTCTTTAGGATGGAGCTGTTGGCTTCCCTCCTCCTTTTACCCCTCAGTATTATTATTATTATTATTATTATTATTATTATTATTATTATTATTATTTTACTAATGTAGATAGGTTTTTTTTTCTTAATTTCCTTTTTGGATAGCTAGTTGTTTGTAGAAGTGTAACTGATTTTTGCACATCTGTAGAAGTGTAACTGATTTTTGCACATCTGTAGAAGTGTAACTGATTTTTGCACGTTGATTGGGTATCCTACCACTTTACTGCCTTGAGTTCTAACAGGTTTATTGTCGCTAAGTCTTCCAGGTGGAGTCAGGTTTGCTCATGCCGTCTGTGGACAGAGTGAGCTTACTGCTTCCTTTCTGGTTTGGATGCTTCCTACTTCTTTCCTAACCTCTGTCCTTAGAACCTCTCGTTTCTCTCCTCTCACTACATGAAGTCCCTCCCCCCATTTCAACTTCCCTCTTTCTGAGGTGACTAAACTGCTGTGGTAAACTAACTGGCTGCTCCGTGCCCGGAGCTCTGACACTCCCCAGAATAAACTACGGGGATGCCCAGATCCAGCTCAAACTACTTTGGGCTCAAGAGAGAAATCCATGTGCAGGATCCCGTGCAACTTCTTGAGAATCATGGATGAGGTCCCAGAAGAAATGTGTCTAGACCTCGAAGAGTGTACCTGCTCCATCTGCCTCCTCTCTTTTTCTTGGCACACCTGGGACATTTTCCTCATGCTGCAAACTGGTGTGCTCTGTTTGTTGGCCCACATGGCAGAGAACATTCTGGGGAATGTGACAATTCCAGCTCAGCTACCCAGAGCATGGTGAGCCCAGTTCTCTGTGGGTTTCTAATCAAAATGATTAGGGACAGAGAAGGGATTCTGTGGATTAGCTTCCTGGAGTCTGTCACCCTTAGATCAGTTAAATCTGGCACAGGGGGCAGTGTCAGAGACCCAGATGACCTCTGTTACTAGCGCCATTTAGTCCTTCACTCACACATTCACTCATTTCCACGTTTTGAGCATTCAGGTCATACAAAAAGCGTTGTGCCGGGCAGTGAGAATATGACCAAGACCGATGTTTTCCTGCCTCTACTGAACTTGTCTTCCAATCTGGGAGACAGATACCAAAGGAAGAACACCTCAAGTTCATGAATTATGGGATGGAGTTTGCCATGTGGTGCCCTTGAAAATGTACTGCTCAAGTCAGCAGCAGGGTGCCCGACTGACTGGTGGCCCCAGCTGCTGCTCCTCTGGATTTACTGTGTTCCTGTAGGAGTCACCCATCCCCAGGGTGCAGGCACACCCAATGGTGACCCTGCTGAGTCATGCCCCAGTAGACACCCTCCCTTGAGTGCAGGCAGAACTTGTGACTTGCTTCTAGCCCATAGAACATAGGCGAGGTGAAGGGATGTTACAGATATAATTAACTTCCCAAACCAGTTGACTCTGAGTTAATCAGAGGGGAGGATTATCCTGCCGAGGCCTGACTTCATTAACTGAAAATCTTCCAGAGAAGAGACCAGCTGCTCCCTGAGGTCAGAGAGTTTCCCCAGTTGGCCTTGAGGAAGGCAGCTGCCAGGCTGGAAGTGGGGTCTGGAAGAAGTTCACAGAGAAGGGACTGAGAGACTTCTGGGGACTGATAGCAACCCCTCGATGACAGCCAGTCAGCGCGTAGGGACCTCAGTCCTATAGCCTCAAGGAACTGAATTCGTCAACAGTCACATGGATCTGGAAGAGGACTCCACACCCTCGAAAGGAATGTAGCTGGCTAACATCTAAATTGCAGCCTTCTGAGGCCCTCAGGAGAGGATCCAGCCAAGCTGTCCCCTGACTCCTGGAGCACAGAAATTGAGATCATGAATAGGTGCAATTTAAAGCCAAGAGTGTGACAACTTATCATGCGGCCATAGAACATTCACACATGCACTGAGAGCCAGCTCTTTCCCTGTGAAGCCTCCTCCCAAGAGCCACAAGCATCCCTGTCAGGAGCTACCCCATTTCCACACTCTGGTTGCCAGGCTCAAAGCTAATGATTGCTGCTAGCAAAACCTGGGTGGTGTATATTGTCTTAAGAAAGGAAGGAAGCTATGATACACTGAACATCTATCAAGTACAAAAGTTAGCTCGAAACTACCAGCAGATGTTAGGAGAGATCCCCAGGATTAGATGGTGAAGGTGATTGACCAATCACGTCAAGTGGAGGACAGGATAAACAAGAATTTCTTACCCTATGAGACTTTTCTCCTCGTTTAGTGGCTCAAGCAAGGGCCGCAGGGAGCAGGATAAGGCTTAGGAGCCTAGAGAAAGTACTAGGTAATGTTGAGCAAAGGACAAATTCTTGCATTTTTCCATGGCAATGGTAGAGGACAAGGCTGGGGGCCCTGGGTATAACAAAGTGATGGAACATTACGTTAGTCTGGAAAAACTACCAGGGAGTTCTATCAGGTGTGAGGGTCCCAAAGGACCCCACACTGCTCCTCAAGGTCAATCTAGCCTCGGTCATACCACCTGTCAGTAATAATGCCTAGGCCAAGCTCTAGTGTGGAACAGTTTATCAGGGGAGACACCTGGCTACTTGGTGACATTGGGACTCCCCCTATCCTGGAATAGCCAGCTGTCTGCCATCCCTAGGATGGAGACTTCTGTTGTCCGATCTCAATATTCTTCCCAGAAAGTCTCAGTTGGCACAAACCCATAGCTTACTCAGATATTACGTCTCATACCACATAACATCGGGTCAGCGGGCCATTCCCAGCAAACGAGGTAGAGTGTGGGCGTGTGACCGTGAGGCACACAGATCGATCTTATTACACACTGTCCTATGGAGCCTCCCAGAGCAGCAGAGCAGCTTTCTGACTTCACAGCACAGGTGCCAGCTCAGGCACAACACTGAGAAAGTCAGGAGACACGATCTTTATACCTTGTGCTGTCTTTCCACCCCTCCTCCATGATGTTCCCTTTAGAAAGAAGAGTCTGTGAAATAGAAGGAAGGAGGTGATGTGTGTAGTAAGGAGGTGCGAGATAGAGGAAGGGTTGTCGGGGAAGGAGGGGCAAATATGAACGATACATTACATAAAATCCCCAGAAAATTAATTAAAATATTATATTAAAAATTTTAAACCAGGCTGGGCACAGTGACACGCCTTTAATCCCAGCACCTGGGAGGCAGGGGCAGGTAGATCTCTGAGTTCAAATCCAGCCTGGTTTACACAGTGAGTTCTAGGACAGCCAGGGCTATGTAGAGAGATCCTTTCTCAAAAATAAAAAATAAAAATCAAGTGTTGATGCACTCATCCAAGGGAGACCTCTCTGCAGTGCTACCTCAGATAAGACGATGTCAATGGCAGAAGCAGCAACCAACCAGAGAATGAACTCCCGAAAGGTGACCTTTGGGGTCAGATGTCCTTGTCCCCACCTTGTCTTGCCAGAGGACATCACAAAATCTATCAAATGATAAGATATGACTGTTGTCAGGACTACTTGGAGCCCCGGTGTTCAGGCATCCCTAAGACAACTCAGAACTCACCACTGTGGCAGTGGTAACTGACCCTGATAATCGTGGGGGAGGTGTAAATTTATACAGTGGGCACAGGGAGAATGTGTGTGGACCCTCACTGATCCACTTGGCTACTTCTCCATTCTTCCTTGCACATAGTAGCCAAGAAGGGATGGTAGTTAGTTTCTAAGATTCCTTAGGAATAGTTGATGATTTGGTCATGTTGGCAGGTTGGCTATTAAGGGGGCATCTGAGGAGGAGATTGTAAGGTGGACCTAGAGAGGGCAAGAATGAGTATCCAGTGCCAGCCAGAGTCTGGCTACCCAGCCTGGGACTGTATGGCATAGCACTGACTTCCCCTTTCCAAGTTCCTGATCAGAAAACCAAGTATGGAGAAGCTTCTCACCAAATCTGCATGAAAAAGAAACCCACATGGCACACACACACACACACACACACACACACACACACACACACACACACACCGTAAACACAGTTGTACACACAAATAAATAGATATTAAATTAAAAAATTAAAGAGTGCTATAAACTCGGAGCACGTTGGAGTCCATGGGGACTACAGTGGGGTGGTAGAGGGAGAGGGAGTTATTTTGTTTGTTGTTATGACAACAGAAACTTAAGGAAGGAAGGATTTGATTGTCTTACAGTTCACGGGGCTACAGTCTGCTGGGGCAGTGAAGCCCTGGAGACAGGAGCGTGAGGCAGCCTGTTTCACTTGTATTTGGTAAACAGACAAATTCTGGTGTCATCCACATTTAGGGTCGGTCTCATCCCCTCAACACAGTCCAGAAAATCACATGCCAAGAGGCTGGTCTTCTCGGTAATTCCTGTCAAGTGGACAGTCCATAGTGGCCATCGGAGGCGGCTGTATTATGCAGAGGCACTGGGAGATGAGGTTTGAAGCAGAGAGAAGCCATTGGTGGGGTGGGCTGTGCAACCAAGGGAAGAAGGTAGGGGCTGTGCAGAGGGCTTGGCATTCAGGCCAGGGAAAAAGGCCAGAAGGCAAGAGCACTGTGGGGAAGAAAAGGTAAAGAAAAATACGGAGAGGTCCGGAAAGAGCTCCTGCAGGATTTTGAGCATCATCTGGATAGGCCAAGATGATAATTGCAGAGAACACGGGGAAAACAGCTCTGTTTATACAAATCATACCAACGCAGGGTTCTCTGTTTCGTGTGTCAAGCTCTCACTACGCCCGTCTGTTCATCTTTCTACTTGTTCACACTTGCTGAAATGTCTATGACAAACAAACAAACCTGTTTTCCCCTTATATCAGGCCCACAGAGTCAGAGGCTGTTTAGAGGGCTCACAAAATGTGGGAGTCTGGACTACAGCTTTTTAGAGCCAGAAAAAAAAAAAAACCAAATCAAAGTTTCTCTCCTCTCAGAAGAGAACTAGAGTCAAAAGCATTGTCAGGATAACCAAACTCCATACAGGATAAACACACAGGATGTCTACCCTATAGTTATGCATGCAAAGACTGGATTGAGGATGTGGCTCAGTGGTTTGCCTCATATGTGTGAGGCCTGGTCACTGTGTTGGATGATCACAGTGTTCTTCCTCTGTTGTAAAATCTACCAGAAAGTTAAAACTTAATCCTCGAGTTGTTTGTAATGAGCATCCTGTGACAGATGAAATCCTTCCTCACTTTCCCTGTATCAGTTAATCATCTGTTGCTGTGTTAAAAACACCACAGCCAAAGGCCACTTAAGGAAGAGAGAGTTTCTTTTGGCTTGGGGTTCCAAAGGGACAAGAGTACATGGTGGTGGAGTGGAGGCGTGACACCAAGCAGCATCATGGTGATAAGGAGAGGAAGCTGAGAGCTCCCATCTTGAACCATAGGCACAAAGGAAGGACTAGAAGAGGTCCTGAGGCTTTAAACTCTCAAAGCCTGCTTCTGGGGACATTCTTCCTCCAACAACAGCACACCCCCTAACCCTCCCTGAATAGCTCCATCAACTAAAGACCAAGTCTTCAAATGTCTAAGCCTGTGGTGGACATTCTTATTAAACCATCACCTTCCCTGGGAGCCTCTGTTCTAGGGCCTGTTGTAAACATCAGTTTCTCTCTCCTCTCTCTCTCTCTCTCTCTCTCTCTCTCTCTCTCTCTCTCTCTCTCTCTCTCTCTCTCTCTCTCTCGGTTTTTCAAGACAGAGTTTCTCTGTGTAGTTTTGGTGCCTGTCCTGGATCTTGCTCTGTAGACCAGGCTGTCCTCGAAGTCACAGAGATTCATTTGCCTGGCTCTGCCTCATAAGTGCTGGGATTAAAGGTGTGTGCCACCACCGCCCGGCAACACCAGTCTCTTAAAACTGTGGGGTTCAGCATTTAACACAGCAGACCCTTGGCACGTGGAGATTTTAAATGAGTCCTTTCAAGAATTTGTGCAAGGTTTCATGACATTTTTTTTTTGAGACCCACATTCAAATCATGTGGGTAACATCCCTGTAATGGTCCATGATGGTCAATCCCAGTCATTCCTTGAGAGAACCCTAGCACACCATCCTTACATGCACTCAGCTGGCACTTTTGGTGATGTCTGTGCAGAAGTGACCCCTTTATGAGTTGTCAGAGGGTAATTTTGTGGACCATAAAGTTGTCCTTTGACATCCATCACACATGTCACGTGTCCCTCCCTGTCACTCCTCATCATACACAAACACACAGAATAATAGTAAAATAAAGTTGTTGTTGTTGTTGTTATTTTTAAACACAACCTAAAATATTTTGAGAAGGTAAAAAGTTCTGTCTCTACAGAAGGGGGTTTAGTCATGCCAAACCAAACAGGTAAGTATAGCAATTGGGGATCCCACTGGGTTTTTATTCCTAAAGCAAGGGGATCTGCACCTCACTCTGCCTGGTTGGTTTGGTCTCACATTCTTATGCAGTTGGCTAACTCAAAAGCAGAGAGCGGTGGTGCACGCCTTTAATCCCAGCACTCGGGAGGCAGAAGCAGGTAGATCTCTGTGAGTTCGAAGCCAGTCTGGTCTACATAGTGAGTTCTAGAACAGCCAGGGCTACATAGGAAGACCTTGTTTAAAAATAAAATCAAGTAAAATGTAGATAAATAATAACACAGTCACCAGCAAAGGGCAGCTTTTAAGCTGGATGGTGTCTTTACAGTTAAAGCTGACATATTCCTTGTCTCTTTTAACCCTTGGTAGAAAAGACAGTAAGTTTAATTTACATTTCCCAAAAATTCTTTTTTTTTCCAGCTAGCTAGAACTATTTTCTAATTCCTCTTTTTATTTCTTTTGTTAGCCTATGGTTATGTAGAAGCCAATCACTTAGTTTTCAAATAGGAGAAGATTTACAGGGGTCTTTTAAAGTTTGACTTATGACTGAATCCCACTGTGGTCAGAAAACATTGTTGTATTTTCTGTCTACTTATTCTATACATTCTTTTTTCTAAGATTTATTTATTTATGTATTTTGTGTATATGAGTGCTCTACTTGCATGGATGCCTGCCTGACAGAAGAGGGCACCAGATCTCATTACGGATGGTTGTGAGCCACCATGTGGTTGCTGGGAATTGAACTTAGGACCTTTGGAAGAGCAGCCAGTGCTCTTAACCACTGAGCCATCTCTGCAGCCCCCTATTCTATACATTCTTAAGAGTTATTTGACATAACATTATTATATGTGTGTTTGTTTAGCCTTTTGATTCTATAGGATTTTACTTTACATATTTTGAAGATTTGTTATTAGATACCTTCATGCTTAAAATTGTTTTTGCCCTTGAATTCGGTGACTTATCCCTATGAAATATGCTTTGCTAGCCCCAGTAAAATTCTTGGGCCAGAAATTAGCTTTGTCTGGTGTTACTATAGCAACTCCAGGTTCCTTTGGATTGGTTCTCTCATTCTCTTAATTATAAACAGTTTTTCTCTTCACATGCAAAAGGAAGGTGAGGAAAGCAATGGAATTTGAGTCCTGGGGATGAAATCAAGTTGTTCTGTCTGTTAGAAAGACTTCCTGAACACTGAGTTATATCCCCAACCTCGTGTCTTGATTTTTAAATTCAGTCTGAAAAGCTCTGCCTTTAATTGATGTTACTTAGACCTTTTATATCTAATGTGATTGTAAGTGCAACTGGACAGAAACGTCCAGGCTGCAGTTGTTTTCTGTTTCTCTTGTTGTTGTTTTTTCATTTTCTTTTTTTTGGATTTATTTTAATCTATGTTTTCATTTTATCCTTTGATGCTTTTGATAGACATCTTTGTGTTGTCTTGTTCTCAGTGTTCGCTTTAGGGTTTGCAGCATATCCAGTATCTCTGTTTTTAAACAACAGTACGTTGTTTCATATAGTACAAACCTTCATTTCCCCTTAGTGTGTGTGTGTGTGTGTGTGTGTGTGTGTTTGGGGGAGACAGAGGGAGGACAGAGAGGGAGAGAGAGAGAGAGAGAGAGAGAGAGAGAGAGAGAGAGAGAGAGAG
>CABHPR010154861.1:14127-39014 GCA_902168415.1 Peromyscus melanophrys | reverse complement strand
GAGAGAGAGAGAGAGAGAGAGAGAGAGAGAGAGAGAGAGAGAGAGAGTCTTATTATATAGTCCACACTGGCCTTGAACTCTGATCCTTCTATCTTAGTCCCCTGACTGCTGGGATTACAAATGTGTGCCAACACAATCAGCTTGGAGATATTTTTAAAGTTAAAAAATGAAGACTTTATATTTACTAATGTACTTAAACATTTTTTTTGTATTGGGCATGTTTTGAATGTAAATCCAGATTTCTGTCTGATGCTATTTTTCTTTCTATGTGAACATTTAATGTAGTACAGGTCTGTTGGTGATTAATTTTTCAGCTATTTTTATTTTAAAAGTCTTTATTTTGCTTTGAATTCAAAATGTATCTTTCTGTGTATAAAAATCTAAATTAGCCTGCTTTTCAAAATTTAGTACTTAGAGTATCTCTCTGACTTAAAATTCCCCCAAACAATTCTTAATTTGTTTCTCTGTTTGTAATATATTCTAGTTGTCTCTCTATGTTTATAATAATTCTTACTTTGTCTCCCTATGTGTGGTTTCTGTTTTCACCTTTGTGTCTCATAACTGTTCTGTTCTATATTATTGCCTTTAAGAAAATGGACTGTGAAGTCTCTTTCTTTATCTTACTTTTGTTGTTGGGCGGAGTTGCCTGCATCTGGATTTATCGTTTCTCTCAAATTTGGAAACTTTTCAGTACTTATTTTTTCATATATTTCCCCCTCCCCTTTCCTCTCATCCCTTTTCTAACTCTCCAAGCACACTTACGTTAGGATGCTTGACATTTTCCCACAGCTCCAAAACTATGTCTATACTGCCTGCTCCCACAGCCCTGTCCTCGCCATTTTCTGGGAGTCTTCATTTCCAACAGATTTTACTGCTGTGTCTTCGCGATCAGCAGTTGCTCTGGTCTGAAGGTGGTGTGCCTGAAAATGTGTATGTTGAAACCTAATCAATAATGCAATGGCGTTAGGAGGTAGGGCTTTGCGAAGTGGTCTGTCTCAGACTGTCTTAGTTAGGGTTTCTATTGCTGTGAAGAGACACTATGATCGCGGCAACTCTTTTAAAGGAAAACACTTAATTGAGGTGGCAGCTTACAATTTCAGAGGTTTAGTCCATCATCATCATGGTGGGGAGCATGGCAGCATACAGGCAGACATGGTAATGGCTGCATCTTGATCAGAAGGCAACAGGAAGTGGACTAAAACACTGGACAGCGTCTTGAACATATAGGAGACCTCAAAGCCTGCCTCCACAGTAACATACTTCCTCCAACAAGACCACACCTACTCCAACAAGGGCACACCTACTCCAATAAAGCCGGACTTCCTAATAGTGCCACTCCCTTGGGGGGCCATTTTCTTTCAAACGCCTACACAGACTGTTCATGATTTCCAGGATTGTTGCTCTTTAAAATATCCCCAAGAGAGAACCCTTCTGCCATGTTGAGAGCACAGCGAGATGACCCCACCTATGAGGAGGAGAATTCTCCCCAACACCAAGTCTCTTGGTGTCTCACATTGGGCTTCCCAGCCTCTGGAATAGTGAGAAATAAATTTTGCTACTTAACAAGTCACCTCGATTGAAAGACTTCTTCCTCAGTGGTGTGGGCAGACTAAGGGACCAGCCTTCTGAAACATCTAATTGTATTAACTCGATCATCAGGAATATAGTTACAAGAACTGTTTTGATAGCTGTGTACTGGTTCCATCTTCTCTTTCTCTAGGGCTGACTTTGCTGGGTTTTTTTTTTTTTTTTTACCCCTCTCGTCTGATCATTATTTCCTCTTATTTGTATGTCTGCCAAGTTTTGATAGGGCGTTAGATATTGTGAGATAGCCTTGAATTACTTTAAATATTCTTAAGTTTTGTTCCAGGGCATACTTAAGTTATGTGAAAATAATTTGGTACTTATTTGTTATTTTTCTTTACATAGGGTCTCTCTACATACCCCTGGCTGTCCTGGAACTCACTATGTAGACCAGGCTGGCCTCAGACTCACAGAGATCCACCTGACTGTGGCTCCCAGGTACTGAGGTGCTCAGTACTGTGGTACTGAGGTTACAGGCATGTGCCACCAGGCCTGGCTAGTTTGCTCCTCTTATGAGTTTTTTTTAGTTTGCTTGAAAAAAATCAGTGAAGTCTTTAGGGCTCAGTTTGCTCTCCTGTTGAAGCAGTACCTTGAGGTACTCTATCTACTCACTGTTTATGTGTTATGAAAAAGTTCCCACTCTTTACTGATGAGAACAGAAATTGTCCCCACCCCCATAAGGTCCCCACAAATCATGGCTTGCACTCTCTTTGCGTGGTTCTCTCTCTAATCTGGGTGATGAACCAGTCAGCGTCGAGCTGACGAGTCACTGGGTGTTCTGGAAAGATCACTGGATTCCTGCCTGAGCAGCTGTCTTCACCCTGCTGTCCTTCCTAGTGAATGCTACCTCCTGAGACTTTGTTCAGTGCCCCAGCCCATGTCCTTGACTTAGGCCTGAGGCTTGGGGAGATTGCCCAGGCTCTCCTCCCTTCCTGTGGTACCACACTGGGTGATGGTGAGACCAGTATGTTTTTCCTCTCAGTGATTGCTTCTCTAGGTTGTTGATAGCCCAGTGCCTGGAAAGTTTCCCCTTTTTTCACAGTGTTTTTACTTGTTTAAGGTGGAAGTCAAATCTGGTACTTCTTGATGTATTTTAGGGGAAACAGAAATGCCTCCTACACCCCCCAGTCAAGAGCTTTTGCCTCCATCAAGATTGCTTGGACTCTTTCTGTAGTCTGATTTTCCAAGTTTTCAGTCCATCACAGTTGTGAGCTTTTCATTTTAAGATTAATTTCCTGTGAGTAAGGTCTTTGTAACCTGCCATTTGTATGATTGACTGGTCAACACTGAGTCCCTGCTTAGGTTTACTCTGTTAAATTCCTTCATATTAATTTTAGCCCAAGGCCTTTTTGTATTTGTTCCTGTCAATCATTCTGTTTGTTCATTGTTTTGAGACAAGGTCTCATGTAGCCCAGGCTGCCTCAAACTCACTTCTCATCCCCCTGTCTCTGCCTCCCAAGTACTGTGGTCACAGATACGGTCACCACACCCAACCAGACCACTCTGTCGTCCAGCCCTTTCTGCTGTCATTTCATTTATTACATGAATATTCATCAGTACCAGTTTACATACCTGGTACTAGTCTAGATGATATGGGGTTTCCAAACGGTGCTCACTCTCATGAAGCAAACACTTCAGGGTAGGGAAAAATACAATAAACTGGTGCATAAATGGTGATCTCAAACTATAGCTTGTTTAGTGTGGGCTGCTGAAACAAAATGCCCCGTCTTGGTTTGTAAGTAATAGAAACCTTTTCTCTCAGGTCTAGAGGCTGGGAAATCCAAGATGGAGGTGCGGGCAGATTCCACGTGTTGTGAGAACTTGCTTCCTGGTTTGTAAATGGCTCTCCATTTGTTGTGTCCTTGAGTAGCTGGGAGGGAAGGGATGGGAAAGTCCTGTGGGCTCTTGGATAAGGTCACTCACTCTAACTATAAGGTTCCACCCAAAGTCCTCACTACCCAAAGATATTGCATGAGGCATCAGCCTGTGTACTTTGGGAGGACATAAATATTCAGTATGTAGTAGGGAGTGGTCCGTGCCATGAAAAACAAAGGAGCAACAACAACATGGTAACAGCAAATGGTTGAGGTAGAGAAGCAACTGTTCCCATGGAAAGTTCTTCATATGGGTTTTCAGGTGCAAACACCTCTGCTTTAAGCAGAGGAGACACTTGTAAGAAGAGCCTCAGGTATCAGGGGGCATCCAAGTCCATGGGGAGGAATTTGTATGGGATGTTTATAACACAAGAAACCTTTGGTGGAGTGGGACACCACAAACTGGGAGGGGATACGGCCCATCCTGATGTTATATCACTTCAAATGCTTAAAGAATTTTCTTTTTTACATTTGATCATAAACCTGTTATAGTGACATTAAAGACATTTAGGAACATATTATTTACATTTCGATTCTGCTCACTATATTTTCAATAATATAATGACCTCACTTCTGCCCACATGCATGTCTGTTTTCACATTACTGCCCTTTGTACATATGTGTTTGCATTTTATACATTTTACTCAGTATTATTCATCATGCCTTGTTCAAACTGGGACATTCCTGTATTGGAAATCTACCTTTATAACCTCTCTTTAGGATGAGCAGTTTGGAATGAGATTCCAGAGTCACAGGATGTGACATTTGATGGAGCTCTCTGAAAGACATGTATTTATAATGTCACCAAAGTCCAAGAGAATATCGGTTTCAGTACAGTTAAATAGCTCTGCTGACTTTGCAGGAGTCGTACAGCCAAGGTCCCTCTCACTTCATTCCTTTGGGAACCATTGCTGTGTTCACTGGATCCATAGGAAACAGTGAGTGAGGCAGCAGACACGCAGAAAGGATCGGTGGCTGGACCATGCTTCTCTGGCTCAGCCTCAGCCTTACTTTACTTGGATCCTTTAACTTGGCTCCTAGAGCATCCCACAGGTATAATATGAATTACCACAACTTGACATGTTCTTCTCTGTGGCTCATACTAATGTCTGCTTCCCATCAGCTCTGCAGGGCTACACACACACACACACACACACACACACACACACACACACACACAGCCTTCCACGTAGCCTCTGTCTTATTTGACTGGTAGCATCTTCCTTCTCCTAAGATGCCACAGTCAGGTCACCCAGGTGGGAAAATCCCACTGTCCCACAGCTACCAGCTTCACGGCAAAGAATATGTTGTAGATCGAGTCTGAGATGTCTCTGCCGACTTCATGTCTTTGAACACTTGATCCCCATCTGGTGGCACTGTTTCGGGAGGTGGGGTCTAGCTGGAAGAAGTTAGTCACTAGAGTCCTTGGAGGTATATTGTCCCTCGTTGCTTCGGGTACTTGCTCTGTTTCCTAGTATGGGACAATGTGAGACTCTGCAGCTTGGCACTCTGGCCGCTGTGGATGCTGCTACCCCCATACTACACCTTTCTTATCCTCACGAACTGAAGCCTTCTGATACCATCATTCAAAGTAAACCTATCTGTAGCTAGAGTTTTCCTGCCTGGCCCACGGTCAGGATAAATCTCTTTCACCTGCCAGTCCCACAGCTGCTCAGACCCAACCAAGTAAACACAGAGACTTATATTGCTTACAAACTGTATGGCCGTGGCAGGCTTTTTGCTAACTGTCCTTATAGCTTAAATTAATCCATTTCTATAAATCTATACCTTGCCACATGGCTCGTGGCTTACCGGCATCTTTACATGCTGCTTGTCCTGGTGGTGGCTGGCAGTAACTCCTTCCACCTTCCTGCTCTTTTTATTCTCTCTGTTAGTCCCGCCTATACTTCCTGCCTAGCCACTGACCAATCAGTGTTTTATTAGCAACACATTTGCCATACAGAACATCCCACAGCACCTATCCTCCTTCCAATCACCTCTGTGAGATATCAGGTTACAGCTGTGGAAAAAATAACTAATACAGAAAATTTGTACTGAGAAGTGCAGTGATTTCTGCGCTATTCCTGACCAAGTGGTTCATAGGCCTTTGGAACTTGTATGCAAGAAGACTAAGGGGAAAATCTGGAAATGCAGACTAGAAAAGCAGTAGAATGGTGTAAGTGGAGGTTAATGGATCATTCTAGTTGGAGTTAATAAGACCAGAATGCCAATAGAAGTGTAGACACTAAAGACTGTGTTCATGGGGGTTTAGGTTGGAACAGTTCTTTGGGAACTAGGCTAGAAGCCATTCATGTTATCTTCTGGCAAAGAACCCAGCTATATTTTGTACATAAGTAAAGCTAAATTAAAAAAATCATGCACTAATTTTCTTGACAGGGCAAATTTCAAGACCGTATAACATTCTGGGTGTGGCATGGTTATTACTGGTTGCCTTTAACCAAGTTTATAGTGAGACTAGATTTAAAAAACAAACCAAAACAGAGCAGAAGGGCAATAAGATGCAGCTTGGTAAGAAAAGGATCTTCATGTATTTAAAGTTTTAGACAATGTGTGTGGACAAGGTGGCTGTAACTTTTAAAGAGAGTGGCACCATTAAGGAGTAATCATAAACTTTGTACCAGGACAATGGCAGAGGTGCTTTGGGGGTAGCACACACCTGTCATACAATTCACTTGAATGACTTTCCTTGGGAAGGAGATTGCCTGAAAAGAGGAGAGAGAGAGAGAGAGAGAGAGAGAGAGAGAGAGAGAGAGAGAGAGTTAGAGAGAGGGAGAGAGGGAGAGAAGGAGGGGAGAGAGAGAGAGTTAGAGAGAGGGAGAGAGGGAGAGAGAGAGAGAAGGAGAGAGGGAGAGAGAACCAGGGGTCTCTCTGCTCCAAAAGAGCCACTTACCGAAGTGTCCCCCCACTCCTCACAATTCAGAGACCATGGCATCCATGGCAAACAGAGTCCAGGTGAGATCCTAAGATGGCAGCAGAACGTAGTGCTACTCATGTTGTGCTGGGTTTGCAGTCATGAAAAATGCAAGACTTATAGGGTCACTGATGCTTGCACTAACGTTGGAAGATAATCCAATGAGATCAGGTGATGTGCAGCAGGGTTGGACTTCCTACTCGGAGCTCCTGAGAAAACTATGCATGAAGCTATGAAAGTAAAACCCAGTTTACCATAGAGACTCCTAGGATGTTGGAAATGACAGGAACATTGGACATCTGCCAGTGAAAACTGTAGGCACCAAGTGGAGTTGGCCTGAGAGAGAGAGCCTGTGCGCTACAGGCAGAAGGGTCGGGCTGCTGGAGCTGGCTGAACCTCAGATGATGGCACAGATGCTGGGCATGGAGCTTCAGACATTAACAGTTTCCCTTCTGGGTTTTGGTCTGTGTGGATTCAATCTTTCTATGATATGTCCCCATCTCCTTTTTATAATGGGAATGTTTGTTTGGTGCCATTATATACTGGAAGTGTGTAACTTATTTTTTTTAATAGGAAATCATAACTAAGTTTTAGTCTTGAGTCTCAAAAAAACTAACTTTGGATTTTAGAAGTTTTTTTATTATTTATTTTATTTGAATGAGTGTTTTGTCTGCAAGTGTGTACATCATCTGCATGTCTGATGCCTACAGAGGTCAGAAGAGAACATCAGATCCCTTGGAACAGGAGTTACAGACAATTGTGAGCCACTCTATGGGTGCTGGGAACTGAACCAGGTCCTCAGCAAGAGCAAGTGCTCTTAACTGCTGAGCATCTCTCCCGCCCCTGGAATTTAGATATTTTGAACAGTGCTGGGACTGTTAAAATTATAGGAATTCTTGAAGCTTGACTAAACGTAGTTTGCATTATGAGATGGCCGTGAGTATATGGGGACCAGAAGGGAAATATTATAATTTGAGCTTCAAATGTTACCCACAGGTTCACCTGTTTAAACAATTGATCCTCAAGGGCTGAAAAGATGGCTCGGTCGCTTACTTCTCTTCCATAGGACCTGGGTTCAATTCCCCGCTCCTACATGGCAGTTCACAACTGTCTGTAACTCCAGGGATTCCTACACTCTTACAGACATACATGCAGGCAAAACACCAATGCATATAAAATAAAAATATATTGAGCAGTTGATCCTCGGTGGGGAGCACGGTTCTAGGAGATTTTAGAATCTTTAGAAGATGTGGTCTAGCTAGACAAGTGGGTCACCAGGGATAGGTCCTTGGGAGTATATTATCCCTGATTGCTTCTAGGATGTGTTCCTCTTCATTTCTGGAGTTTGTTCTCTCCCTGGACTGTTTCCTGCCTCACCCCGGACTGGGTGACTCCAACCACAGACCGTAAGACAACAGACCCTCTTGACATATCCGGGCATCAAAGATCAGAGGCAGTCACAATGCCCAAATGCATTAGACTCCTCCTGGGTATGAAAAATGGTCCAGGTGTCCTGCGCTCGCTACAGTGGCTCATACATAAATGAAAATCATCGTGGGATTCTCATTGGTCTCAAGGCAAAGAATGCTGACTAGGTTGTCAACATTCGTACCTGATGGAGTGGGTGTGAAGAGGTGAGGGGGTCTGACTGGGAACTGACAAGTTCTGGTGTGACCTCTTCACTCTCCTTACAGGTAGATTTGGGGATTGAGGCTGTTTCCCTTGAGGCTGTAAATCTGCTGTTACCCTCCAGTATGGAGACACAGGGAGTGGACCGAATTCCATTCTTTCTTCCTTTCGCTCAAATCCCCCCATGGCCTTCCATGATGGAAGCTGTGCCTGACACTTGCTTTGTAACTAGGAGATGCCAATCCTAGATTCTGAAGAGGTAAAGATGCACACAGCGACTCTAACCCTCAAGAGTTTCCAGTCTGGGAAGAGAAATCGGCACGGAATTAGAAGGTAGATAGGGAGAATGATAGAGGTACACAGACTCTGGAGAATGGCTCCTCCTTTGGCTGCTGGGATGCTCTGCCTGGAGGCCCCTGACATGGAGACTTGCAGTTGGAGGGAATCCCTTGGGCTTCTCAAGACTCTCAGTGGCCCATGGAGTGGACTTGTGTGTACTGCACACTTCCTCCTCTGAGGACTTACATTCTCTGTGTTGCTCTCTGAGGATTGAACCCAGTTTTTTTTTTTTGTTGTTTGTTTGTTTGTTTTTTGTTGTTCTTGCTTTTTTTAAAAAAAAAACCACACATTATGGGTGTTATTCTGTCACATTTGATCCATATTTTTTTTAACTTTTTAATGATTGTTATGTTATTCTGCACTGTACAGATATCTTAAAATTTTACTTATTCAATTCTGTCATTTGTTGGTATTTTCTTTTTAAACTCTCTCTCTCTCTCTCTCTCTCTCTCTCTCTCTCTCTCTCTCTCTCTCTGTGTGTGTGTGTGTGTGTGTGTGTGTGTGTTAACAATTTGGAACATTATCATTTCTCCACAGATCTATCTATAAATACTTTATCCTGCTTTATGATAGACTTTCACACAGTTTTGAATGATTTAATACTTTCACTATTTGAGAATGAGTTTATGTGTTATTTAACAAGAGATATATAAATTAATCCTTACCCAAATTGTAGAATATTTTCTATACCACCCAAAATTCTGATAAAGCTATGGGGAAGAGCTGAGCCTAGTCTACCACAGAAACTACTAGAATCTTTTTTTTCTGAACCTACATCAATCCACTAATTAATATTGTTGGTGATTCCCCTCTATATCATCATTTCTCTATGTGTCGTCCACAGCTTCTGTCTCATTGGGTCCATAGATGGCAGTCTCCATGAGAGCCGGGACTGCTTGTATTTGTGCATGTGTGTATGTGCACACATACATAATAAATAAATTTTTTTCGAGGCAGGGTTTCTCTGTGTAGTTTTTGGTGCCTTTCCTGGAACTCACTCTGTAGCCCAGGTTGGCCTCGAACTCACTGGCTCTGCCTCCCAAGTGCTGGGATTAAAGGCATGCGCCACCACCACCCGGCCATAAGAAGTAATTTTTGAGAGAGAGAGAGAGAGAGAGAGAGAGAGAGAGAGAGAGAGAGAGAGAGAGAGAGAGAGAGAGAGAGAGAGTGTGGGGTAGAGAGTGAGAGATAGAAAAAGAAGACCTTTCTTAAAAAAAAAAAAAAAGAAAGCCAAAAGCTAGTCATCCCATCCCTGGAGAAGCAAAGGTAGATGGATACCTGGGGCTTGCTGGCCAGTCAAGCCTGCTTAGCAGGCTCCAGACCAATGAGAAGCACTGTCTCAAAAATGGGGTACACAGCACCTCAGGAATGCGAACTGAGATTGTCTCTGACCTCCATAAACATACACATACAAGTATACCTGAAACACACATGCACCCCCAGACATGAACACACATGCACACACATATACAGAAAGAGAGAGGGGTGGTGAAGAAATAGTTGAGGAACTACACAGTCTTCTTTTTATTGGTCTTCCTATAAATCTACAAGACTAATATAAAAGACTCGAAATGCTACGTAAGCTGCCTGATTCACATCATTTCCTTGGTCTGCAGGTCTAGGAACCTAATCAAAAGAGGAAATTCTGTTAGGCTCAGTGCTTGTCCCTAGTGGACTCAGTGCCTGCTGCTCTCCAAACATCGACTGAGTCATCTCTTCCAGAACCTTGTCCAAATTCCTAGGAAGCCTCCTCCTTCCAGAATCCCTTCCCAAACCACCCTTACTCCATTTTGAAAATGAAGACAGGGACCATGTCTTCTTGACTTCTGACCTCCACATCCTTTCTGCTAATAATGGATGGATAGATGACTGAAAGCTAACTGATGATTACCTGATAAAAATGTCAAGACAGAGATTGTCCAAATAGACATGAGACACTGGGTCATGAACAACCAACCAATACTGGCTCTGTGCGATGTCCCAGCCCCCAGATATGATTCACATGTTACATGAGATTCACAGAAAAATCAAAGCCATAAACTCATCCTTGAAGGGGTTCTGACCACAGAGGAAATGGCACCTGGTTAACGAGGCAATCTGTAAGTTCAGGTCCTCAAGCAAGACAATGGCCAGGCTGCCAGATGTTTGTGGAGTCACAGCGTCCATGCTGATCTGCTTTGTATAAAGGCTTTTTATTTTATTTTCTTGCTGTCATGAAGGAAAAAGAAAACCATAACAACAGCAGCCCGCATGTCACAATTTCTTCTGAGATCTGATTATGCTCACAGGTACAGGGTCCAAGTTGAATGACAAGTCTTTAGAAATGTAGGAAGAATGTTCTGAAATAAGACAAACTGCTTTGGTATCTGCCTGTAGGTATTTAATTTAATTCTTTAAAGTTGTCCCCAGATTGTGTGCTTAGCATCCTTGGTCACAAAGCAGAACAGAGCTAATGTAACTGGAGGTCAGACTACAAAGGCCCTCCCATTGAATGAAGCCTCAATATTAAATGGGAAAGGGTAAATATGCGTTAGGAGAATTTGATAAGCTGTCCTCAGCCTAGGAAGAGGAAATCTTGCAATTTACGTAATGCAATGTAAGGCTACATTCTGTAATGCCATGTTCTAACCACAGATTATCAGGCCCTTTGTGGGCCCGAATACCTGTCCACGAAGCTGAAGAGCATGTGTTCTGAGAGCAGATGTCCCATCACCCTCAGGTGACCAGCAGAGGGGATCGTCACAAGTCTACCTCCTTCACTCCACACTTCCTTGCAGAACTCTAAAGCCAGCCTTGGAGCTCATCTTGCTCCGTCACCATCATCTACCTTGGAACTATTGGGTTCAAGGTCATTCCTTGCTCATCAGTCCCAGAAGCAAACCACAACTCCCAGGTCTCCTCCCTCTCCTAGGCTCTCATCCTGACTGGGTTTTGTAATGCTTTGTCTGTTCCCCATCCCTCACCTCTCCCTGTCTCCTAAAACATCTTCCTGGTGACCTCAGAGACTCATGGTTAGTCTTCATCAAGTCCACAACTTGGCCGGCATTTTCCGTAACGGACTATGGATGTGCTAGACTTTGTGGGCCACAGGATCCCTGTGGCCACTAATCACCCAGCACAAAAATAGCACAAATTAATGTGAATGCCCACAGTGGTCAGTCCTGAGGGTGACCCCTAGGGCCTGCCTGACCTATAAACCCTGATGTCTGACTGTGCATTGATCTAGGCAGGAGCCCCACAGCAGATGGAAGGTGAAGAGGTGAAGAACCAGTCTTTAGAGGATCCTCATTGTAGGTACCTCTGTTGGGGCCAGAGCCCACTATCAACACAGCCTTGCTCTGCAAGATGGAGCTGGGCCTCCACCCTCCTCACTGGGGGTGCAGGGCTCACAGAAGAGAGACCACTATATACACAAGGCCTCCTTATCCTTCCTTCAGCCTCTGCTGCATGTCTGCTCTTCCTGCTCATAGCAGAACCCACACCGTGTCTCTAGCCGGCCTTCAGGAGATAGTCTGAGTAGAGAGGGAGGTGATAGTGTGATGGCGGCACAGCAAGAAGAGGGACAAAGGAATAAATATGTGGACAAGAAAGCAATTTACTAGGGTTTGGGGAAGTGTCTCACCAATGTGGGGACCTGGGTTCGGGTCTGGAGACTTTGCATGAAATGCTTACTGCTGTGGCCTGAGCCTTTACCCTCAGCAATGGTGAGGTGGACCTCTAGAAACCTGGTGACCAGCTAGCTTGACCCACGAGCCAAAATTCCAGACCAGTGAGGAGATGCTGTCTCCAGCAAAATACGGAAGGTACCTGATGCTGACCCTGAGGCTGTCTTTTGACCTTCATGTGTGGGTGGCCCATGTACGTAACAGCAACAATCCCCTAACAGACATGCAATAAACAATTAACATGGCTGAGAGACCCCCCTAACACTTTACAAAAACAGATGGCCCCACACTAGTTTACCAACACCTGCCTTCTGCTTTCAAACTCTTCAAAGATGACACCCTGACTTTTCTCTGACCAATGACAATAGTCACGCCTAGCTCTTGACTCCCTCTCTGCTGGACAGTTCTGTGCATATACATGTGCTAGTCTCCCTTGAGGTAGCCCTCTTGGGTGATCTGCTAGCTATTTAGTCTTAACTCCCAGAGCCCCGAAGGTGGACTAAGCTGCCCTACAGCCCCTGCACTGTAGCTGGGGTTATCTCCTGGTCCTGCCTGGCCCATGGTCAGGACAAATCTCTCTCATCCACCAATCCCGCAGCTGCTCAGACCCAAATAAACACACAGATGCTTATATTATTTATAAACTATATGGCTGTGTGGCTCAGGCTTTTTGCTATCTAGTTCTTATATCTTAAATTAACCCATTTCTATTAATCTATAAGTTGCCACGTGGCTTGTGGCTTACCGGTACTTTACATCTTCTCATGGCGGCGGCGGCGGCTGGCAGTGTCTCCTGACTCAGCCTTCCACCTCCCAGAATTCTCCTCTCTCCTTATCCTGCCTACACTATACTTCCTGCCTGGCTACTGGCCAATCAGCGTTTTATTTATCAGTCAACCAGAGCAACACATTCACAGCATCCCCAGCACTGCACTGATGCTTGGAGCCCACACTTGGTTTCTTCTTCCTGAAGGAACTTAGTCTGAAATATCGCTCACCAAATTCTAACCCCCTACCCAGGTCCAGATGCTGCCTCTACTTTCTGAAGATTTTGCTGATTTCACTTTCTTCACTAGTCCTGTTATTATTCTCATGCCTTCAATAACAAGATCTTCTCTGCAATATTGTGGCTTGACTGTTCCTCCTCTGCTTTTTCCAGGGTTCTGCCCCCAGACTCTGTTGTCCGTGTGTATAGTCTACCCACCTTTGACCCGTCCATTATGAGGTATTTTGGTACCCTCTCCATCTGACTTTGAGCATCCTCTCCTCTTCCTGTGTCCTCTAATTGTTGCAGTTTGTTCCCGTTGGCACCTCAACACAACTCCAGCAGGACCTGAAGTTGAGTGCTGCAGTCTGATCCCTTCCTCCCTGTCCTGGTTCCCTGGCATCTTCTCTTCAATCCCTTTCCAGCTTGAATCCCTTCGTCTATCATTGTAACCATTCCCGGGCATCAGACTTGATCCCTCAGCCCCTTTCTCTCTTGGCTACATCAGAGCTTTACACAAATTTTAGCTGTGCCTGCCGGTCCAAATTCTTTGTTGACGAGACAATTTTTTAAAATTTACTTTTTTTTTTTTTTAATGTTCGTTGGTGTTTTGCCTGCATGCATGTCTGTGTGAGGGTGTTAGAACCCTTGAAACTGGAGTTACAGACAGGTGTGAGTTGCCATGTGGGTGCTGGGAATTGAGCCCGGGTCCTCTGGAAGAGCAACCAGTGCTCTTAATGGCTGAGCCATCTCTCCGGCCACCTGCTCGACAATTCTTAATGCACTCCTATGTGTTATTCTCTCACTTGTGAAAAAATGCTCCTGGCTCTAGTGTACTGGATTTACCTCCTCCCCTCATAGCAGAACTTAAGAAGTGTCTGTCCCCACCATTGACTGTCTCTCCTCCTGGTCTCTCTTAAACACACTGCGTTCCTTGCCTCCACTTCACCCCAGCTTCTCCTTTGGTTACTGAAACTCCACATCTCTAGCTCCAGTGTGCGGTCCTGGTCCTCATCTGACTGACCTATCTGTAGAGTTTTCCATCTACATGTATCTTGAGTGTCTTCAGGGTATGGGGCTCTGGCCTTCTGAAATAAATGTGTGGGATGGGAGCAAACCAGTCTACAGCAAAATAGAGAGCCATCAGCTCATCTGCCCCTCTGAGTGGATGATGACGGAAGACAGAGGAGAGCAAGAATGTTCAGTGGTTTCATGTCTGTCTATGAAAATTACTTGTCAGAGACTATGATATGTTGTCAGGAGTGCTGGCAGTTTGGTTTTTCCAACGAGAAGGGCTACATTTCTTGAGATATGGAGATGCACAGAGTTGTGTCAGACTTGGGATGAGTCTCACACAACTAGCCTAGACTTTCCATTGATGGGGAAGGTCTCTGTTAGTCCAGGGAGGCTGAACAGACCTCCTAGGGTCACATAGCCAATTAGCAATGCCCTTTATCTTTTGAGTTCTCGTTGTATAGCTTCACTGTATGTGGTAGTGGGTTAATTAAGAACATTTCATACAGCTACACACTGGATATTGGACACACTCTCCACACACCTTTTTTCCTGCCCTTTCTTAATCTTCCACCTCCCATGAATCTCCTTGCTCCCCTAGACTGAGTTACTTCTGTCTTCACGTCACATACACAGGCATGACTTTATGTATCTGTATAAAATTTAGGACCCACATGTGAGAAAACACATGCTCTGTGTCTTTCTGAGACTGGCCTGTATTAGTTATGTGATAATCTTCAGTTGCATCCATTTTCCTGCCAATGCCATGACTGTGTTCTTCTTAGTGGCTGAAGACCATTCCATGTGGGCCTTTGTCATAGTTTCTCTATCTGCTCCTCTGCTGCCAAACACCTAGGTCAGGTCCCTAAGCTGTTAGGAACAGAGCAGCAAGATGTATTAGCATCTCTGTGGTAAGTTAATTAGCCATGCCTTTGAGGACAGAGGCCCCTCCACTCCCGCCCTGAATCCTTCTCTCCCTTCTTGTCACTCACACTTCTCCTGGGGTTCATCTTCTGCCGTGATACTTCCAATCCCCTTTACAAGGAGGCCTTTTATTCTCCCAAGACCTTTCCAGCACTCCTGCAGCTTGTAGGTGCTCTGACAATCGATGTTGTCAGTGTGCACCTTCCATGTTGACACACGACACGACATCTCTTCTCCAAGGAGCCCCGTTGTCCAGAGCAGCTCAGGATCTTTGGTTCCCTCCAGGAGCATCACTTCACATAGCAGGGCTCCGTTGACAATGGCTGTGATTTGTGGGGTTTTTTTTCCCCCAAGTTGGAATCCAGATAAACCAGGCAGAATTCCAGACTGCATTCTCGGACCCAAACACTTCAAAGACGTTCTTGATTGTGCAGCATTTGAAAATGCTCCCCTGTCCTGGCATTCTCTGCACACTGCTATCCAGGCACCCATCATATGTAGTCACAGCGTCTGCTCTGTACTTCAGGGCCTGCTCTGATCTCCCACCCTCCTGGTGCTGAAGGGCAGTCTTCTGAGGCCTGCCTGTATTGCCCTGAGTTGTTTGGCAGGACAAGAGTGAAGACAATGGAAGCAGAAAGGGAGCATTTCCATGTGCCAAGAGACTAAGGAGAACTCTCTCAGGACAGCCATAGGCAAAGACACCCCGCCCTTTTATTAAAGCATTTTATTCCAATGAGAGCAGCATAGTAAAAGCTGTTCCTGTTTATCATGCACATCTGGGTGAGTTTGGGGACAAGTTACACCCAGGAACTCCATCACCTTTCAGAGCTTCCGACCGCCTCCCTTATTGTTATTATTATTGCGATGGTGATTTAATTTAGTATGAACAGTCAACATAAGAGTTACTCCCAGAAAGCCAGGCTGGTTCAGTGGGTAAGAGAATGTGCCACAACCCTGCATGACCTAAATTAGACCCCCCCAGACTCTACATAAAAAGGCAGGTGTCACAGCTGTGTCTGTAATCCAAGCCCAGCATGCCGACAGGAGACAGGAGGCGGAGGCAGGAGAATCATGTGTGCACCACAGTGGCAGACATAACAAGAGAGACCCCCACCTCAAAAATAGGGTAGGAGAGAGCAGACTCCAGAGAAGCTGTGCATATGCACACTGGTATGAGTGTGTCCCCACCCCGCCCACCCACACAGAATAAATGTCTAAATGACTCTCCCTGTGAATTTTAAGCACACAATGCTGTATTGTATGCTGAAGATAATATGTTCTACAGATAGGATTTGCAGGGAGACCCTTTAATGAGTCAAACTGGTCGCCCAAACAGTGTAAAACTTGCTGGAGGCTATTAGCATGCCTAAGGGATGACTGTCGACTTGAAAGGGGGTTCTTTAAAGGTGAGGCTTAGCTGCTCTGAGCTTTACCTGTGTATTATGGAGTTGAGGATCACAAGTCTGTAAAACACATCAAGAAACCCACCCAAGCACAGAGAGGTTCAATATCGGCCCAAGAACACGCAGCGGTTGAAAAGGTAGCTCAAGATCTGAAGCATCCTTGCTCTTCCTCTCCCAGGGCAAACCTTGAGTCTCCAGAAGCCACAGGAGACATGCTGGCATCTGCCCTGGGTGGTGCTACATGGAGACTGGGGACAGTGTTTTCCTCTAACCAACCCTCCTGAAAGGCCATCCCTTCCATTGAGTTACTCCCTAAGGCTATCTCAAGGGAGCAGTACTTTTGGTTCCAAAGCAGAGTTGCACTATGTAGCCCAGGCTGGCCTCTAACTTGGTCTCCTCCTGCTTTCACTTCCTGAGTTTTCAGGTTAAAGGCTGACACCCCATGCCATGCTAGAGGAGGAGTTCTGAACACCGCCCATCTTCCTGGAGCCTCCCTTTGGAGGCCACATCTCTCACAGAGCAGAGCACCATCTGCAGGATTTTGCATGTCCACTTGTAAACCTTGTGGGGGCTAGCTCAGACTCTTCCGGTGTGTTTAATACGAGTCTAGCAATGCTGTTGAATACACGCCCCATACACCACAGGTCAGAGGCGGGACCAGGCAGAAGAGGCCGCAGTGTATCAAGAACCACCCCAAGGAGATCCGAGTGCTGATTTCTCCTGCAATCTGCAGACATCTTGGCATCACCACCTTTGCCTTTGAAGTTCCTAGTGCTTTATCTTACCACCACAATGGTAACTTCTTACGGAAACCACTAGGTTCTGGGTGTCTCCATTTCTCCCAGTGTGTCTGTCACTGCCCTGCCCAGTTTCCTGGGACATGTCAGCATGCTTGGGCTGACTTCCACAACATGCCCCACCCACCCACCCACCCCCGGGTCTGCACATGGGATCTGAGAGCTCTCCCGGTCTAGAACAGTAGAAGGCAAAGCCACACTGCAGATGAAATTTCCGATCAGTTCATCTGCTCCCGTCTGGTGACCTTTGACTGATGGTTCTCAGAAACACGTGTGTGGATGCTCCACACTGTTCTCCCTTAGATGGGACCACCCTTCACCTCTGTGTCACATCACTCCTCTTCAAGTTGAGCACCATCGCCCATGTCTCTACCTACGGCACATCCCGCTGGCTTCCTTCCCGTTTCCCTCAACGTCACTCACAGACATTCCGCCCTGGGACCTTGTCTGTAAGTCTGCTGGGATCAGTACCCAAAATAAGTTGGGGAGAAGGTAAGTAGTAACTACAGATGGAGATGTCTGTCTGGCATCGAGCTAGGAGCCTTAGAGATAAGAGCTTTAATCCTCACCACGGTAATGATGTGTAGAAAGCTCTGTACAAGAGAATCTCTGAACTGCACACAATATGCATGTTGCTCATGACCTCCCGGCTGCTCAGTAGGCAAGCTGAATGATGTACACAGCCCAGATCTTCCAGCCTCATAGCCACCCTGTTTCACCCTCCCACCATGGCCTAGACTAGGATTTTTGCTTTGCTCAAGAGTAGGTCTGTGGGATAAGTCTGTTGATATCCCTCAGTGACTTGCTGGCCTGTCCCCTGTAGGGTAAAACATGTATCAACAGAAGCGAGTGTTGGCCAACCCCCTTCTCCTCCTCTGCTGTGTCTCACTCAGAGAGAGCTGGGTAATGCCAAGGCTGAAGAGGGAGTGGACGTGACTCATTCACAGCCTGCCAGGCAGGCTGCGCGGTGAGACTTCACATGCCAGCGGCAGCCCTGTACAGAGAGCGTGAGGAAGACACTCTGCAGAGGTGGAAAGCTCGGAATCCACATGCAGGTGCCTGTCTTTACCCTCCCCCAGACAGTTCTGTGCCATTGTGCAGACAACTGTAACCCCACGGAGAAAGACGGCTCACAGAGCTCCATTTCTTCTCAAATTTGACAAATAACCAAATATTGTTATTGTGTGCATGTGTGTATGTATGTGTACGTATGTATACGCGTGTGTATGTATATGTGTGTGTGTCTGTGTATGTGTGTGTGCGTGCGTGTGTGTGCGTGTGCATGTGTGTGTGTGTGTGTGTCTGTGTATGTGTGTATACAGGACAGAGATCAACACTAGCTGTCTTCCTCAATCATTTCTTCACCTTCCTTTTTGAGACAGAACCTCTCACTGAACTGGGAGCTCCCTGGTTGAACTAGATTGGCTGCCAGAGAGCTCCAGGGGTCATCTCATCTCTGCCTCCTTAGGGTTGGGATTACAAACATGGACTGCTGTGGCCTGCATTTTCCCTGGGTGCTGTCACTCTGAACTCAGGTCCCCATGCTTGCATAATAAGCACTTTACCCACTGGGCTGCCACCCTCTGGGATCATTGCTGCTGTAATCTCAGGGAAAAGCTATAGTTGTCTTGTTTTACAAACATTGGGGGAGGGGGAGGGGGAGTCAGACGCTATTGGGCACACCTAGACTATAAAGTTAGTACTGGGAATAGAACCCAGGGCCTTGCATATGCTGAGCAATCAATCACTCTGCCGCTGTACTATGTCCAGCCTGTTGACATGGTCTTATTTTCAAAGCCTTTAGGGTCTGGTCAGAGTGCAGCCACCTAATTCTGCTGCTGCTGTCTCCCTGGCGCTGTCTGGATCCCCCTGCCCTCAGCATCCTTCACCTCCTCTCTGGAATCCTTGTCTATGGGGCTGGGTTTTTTTTTTTTTATCGGAACCTGAGTGGGAAAACCAAAGCTCATTGTCCTCAGAACAAAGTGGTCAACATCCCATGTTCTCAGGACAACGTGGTCAGCTCTGTTACTGTCTTCCACAAATGACAAAGGAAGTATCTGGCTTTCTAGAGGCAATGTTGATTCCTCCTAAGCCCCTCCTCTTCCATATGAGGCACTGTCCTGTCTATGCTGAGGACTCGTCCCTGGCTATTGGTTAAACCTGGGAACAGGCTTAGCTTGCACTTGCTGTCAGCTGGATGGGTGACGTCTCCAAGGCCTCCTATAAATTCTCCTTTGCCGGCTGGGCTCATGTTTGTGTGGTTTAGTATCAAAATAGATGCTTCCTAATCAGACAGATCTCTGTCAGGTGGATCAATCCGAGAACTCCTGTGGCATTTTCATAGCTGGTGTCTCTCTCCACATCAGCCCCATGCTCTCCAGCCCTTCCAGCTCTTCTCAATCATAACTCACTGACGAGCTCCCTAAGCAGGCAACAGTCACATAACTAGTAATTAGTGTCCTGTCAGCTGGTATCACAGGCATTCATTCCCATCTGCTGACATCAGCAAGTCCGTCATCCACTTAAAGGGGTAGGTAGCACCTTAGCATCGTGAGGCGTTCATCTGAAATATCCAATTATGAAGAAAATTCTCCTTAAACATAATTAAATCATGTGTGGGTGAAAGTCCATAGAACAAGTTAAAATGTGAATTACCAGCCAAATTTCAGTATAAAAATGAGCCTGTAAGAGCCTGTTTGCCTAGGCAGCTTTCAGAGCTCTAGCAGAGACATCTATCATAAATTCACATGCAAGCCTTTACTTCCTGATTAGAGGATGACGGAGTTTGGTCACAGGGAGCATCTGTTTCCACAAGAGAAGTCAGAAAGGGATGGCACTTTGAGCCTGGCTTTCTTTATTCATGGGTCACTCATGAGAGAGTTGGGCATTATTTTCTTTCCAAAACTATTGGTTAAAAATGAAACAAAATATGTCTAGAGAGTTTGCTTCGTCCATAAAATACCTGCCTTGTGGGCGCCAGGACCTGAGTTCGATTCCCCTGACACTGTGAAGAAAGAAAAAAAGAAAAAAAGAAAACTGGATGTGGTGGTATGTGCTTGTAATCTCAGCGCTGGGAAATGGAGAGACTCGGAACGATTGCTGGCCAGCCACTGTAGCCTAGCTGACAAGTTCAAGGCCAGTGAAAGACGTTATCTCAAAATTAAATAAAATATAAAATAAAATGGTGGGTGGTACCTGAGTAACAACACCTAACATTGTCTTCTGGCCTCTACATGCTGGCACACACATGTGTATGCATGCACTCACACACACGTGGACCTACACACATGCACATGCACACATGCGTGCACACACACATAATAAAGCACAATAGCTAATTGATACGTATTCTGAAGTAATATACACCCAAAAATCCCATGCTTCTTTTTAAAATTCAAAAATTGAAAAATAAGGTTAACTTCACACAGTTTGAGCCGTAGCTATGTGGTTTTTCAAAGGAGTTATTAATTAATATGACTATAATACTGAATAGGTAAAACAGAATAGTTTTCAAGAAGCCAATATGAAGAAAGACATCTACTTAACTTTAAGAGCTGTTTGATCCCGAATGAGCATAGAAACAATAGATGTCTTCAAGAAATCTGTTTCACTTCTCAATTCACCTCTGTACCCTTAAAATGCTACCAGGATCATGTCTATTTTTAGGGTTTGTTCCGGGGTTCTGCCCCGAACTGAAGACTGTTACACCTACATGGTCTCCCACCTTGGATTGAGCTAGCTCCAGCTAGCTCACACCTTGCAAGGAAACTGTCCAACCTCCAGTGATCTCAGCGGCCACCAAACAGGACAGCTCAGACTCGATGAAGGAGTCACAGGCAGGTAACATTTTTCTTCCTGCCCAATTTTGAGACAGTGTTTGTTCACCAAGTAGAAACAGCGAATCTGCATGTTGGAAATTTGGAAAAACAAATATGTCAGAAAGCATTTTATGCATCGTTTAAAATTATATTTAAACAGTTCTCTGGTTGTAAATTAAAGAAAGGAGAAATTATGTGGCTAAGCTTTCATAAATGTCAGATACCAAATTCATAGAAATTAATAAATACAAATCAAGGACAATTTATCTTTTTTTCATTAAATAAAACAGTAATTCACAGAGCGCAAATGAGAGTCACAGACACACATTATTAAAGAAAAGGGTGATAGTGCATTCCAGGAATATTTGTAGCACATTAGACATGTTGTCTCAAATGGACAGGAATAAATTAGAAATAGCATGTATATTTTATGACATATTGATGATAGTTTTTCTTCCTTTTTTAATCCATCCCTCTTCTCTCCAAGTTTAACCCTTCCCTTGGGGGAGGGAGGATGCTCCCATTTGATGTCAAAAACCAGTTCAGGGTGGGGGTGGTGGCTGATAAACCGGGGAGCATGGAGAGTAGGAATATTTATATACTTGGGCAAGATTGGGGAATAAAGTGCTGATCCTTCCTGCACCTTTCCTGTTTGTTGACTCGTGCAACCGTCTAACCCTGCTTACATTTTTGAGGAGTCTGAACAAAGGAGCAATCTATAGCAGTGGCTTGTAATTATCTGGACCAGCCTGTAATCCCGGGCTCTCTATGGACTGTGCCGTCTGGGGCCAAGAGAGCTGGAGAAGGGATACAAAGAGGACGATAGAAATATGGTTCTCTTTATTTAAAAAAAATAGCCTTTTCAGACCTGTGGTGATTGAGTAAGAACAGCCCTTGTAGGCTCATAGAGTTGAATGCTTAGTCACCAGGGAGTGGGACTTTTGAAAGGATTAGAAGGATTAGGAGGTGTGTCCTTGTTGGAGGAAGTGGGTCACTGGGGATGGGCTTTGGAGTTTTGAAAGCCCATGCCAGGCCCAGTGTCTCTTCTTCCTCCTGCCTATGGATCAGGATGTAGAACTCTCAGCTCCTTCTCCAGCACCATGTCTGCCTGCATGCTGCCATGCTTCACACCATGATGATAACGGAGTAAACCTCTGAACTGTAAGCCAGCCCCATTAAATGTTTTCCTTTATAAGAGTTGCTGTGCTCATGGTGTCTCTTCACAGCAATAGAACAGTGGCTAAGGCAAGATCATAAAATTTGTATTTGTTGTACAATTTAGAAAATGCAGAAATAGATCAAAGGGTAAAAAAATAAGTCTTTGTTTCTCCCCCGTTGTTGAGATAAGATACCCTGACAAAGGCAACTTTAGGAAGGGTTTATTTCTGTTCAAGGTGCAGTCTGCTCTAGAGGGGAAGTCGGGGCAGCAGGGCTTGAAGCAGCTGCTCACATCTCATCTGCAGCCAGGAAAGGATGCATGCTCACTGGTACTCAGCTCCATTTCTCCATTCTAGGCACTCCATGACTCCAAGCCCAGGGAAGCGTCCTACCTGCAATTAAAACGGGCCTTCCTGCATGACTTAATGCAATCGAGGCCCTTCCCCATAGGCGTGCTCAGAGATCTGTCTCCCAAGTGATCTAGATTCTGTCATGTCGACAATCATTTCACATCTGATCATCTAACATCTAACCCCTCAGAAACCAATTTTGGTGTCTTTGTCTCTGTGTGTTTGTTATAAAATGTATGCTCTATAAAAATCTTATGAAAGTGTTCTTCAACACATGGTTTCTTCCCGTCTCTAGTTCTCTCCCTTTGTTGCTGTTTCACAGAATTTCATTAATTGAGCCTTCCCGTCCTGTTGGACATCTGGGTTGTTTTGAATCCTTCAGTACTTCAAAGGATGCTGTAGCAGCAGCAACAATGTCTGCTCTGCCTTCACTCAGCACACTCCTCAGAGCACACTCTGTGGCAGGCCCTTTCTGAAAAGCCAGGTGGCTTAGCACTCGTCACCAAGCTTCTGTTCGGTCCTGGATTCCACACGGTGGAAGGGGAGAACAGATTTCCACCAGTTGTCCTCTGACATCCACACATGCCGAGACACACCCACATCAAATAAATACCAAAAGAGGAGGGCATGAAGAGTGGTGAAAATGAGTATCCATTATGCTTATAAGATATTAAAAGAAACAAAGTAAAAAAATATACATGTAATGTATACCCATGCACACTTGCAGGTACTGATATTTGATATAAAGAAGCAAAGAATGACAGGAACCCTTGCTTTACATGGAATGTACAGAGGGGTGTCTGAGAAAGGAACATGTGGAAGAGCTGAGGGAGTGGGGTTGTCTGTGTGCTACAGGCCTGAGGTGAAATCCAGCCTGCAGGGAGGGCCATAACCTAGGAAGTGTGGTTATGACCTCCCAGCCTCTAAGGGAGGAAAGGGAAGGACAGGAGGGCAGGCTGGGGAACTGGGCCTGAAATGCAGACTCAGAATGTGGAGGGAAGTGTGGGAGGAAGGAGGAGGGGAGGGAAGTGTGAAGGGAGTGTGGAGGAAGGAGGGGAAGGAAGTGTGGAGGAAGGAGGAGGGAGAGAAGTGTGGAGGAAGGAGGGAGAGGAAGTATGGAGGAAGGAGGGGGAGGAAGTGTGGAGGAAGGAGTGGAGGGAAGTGTGGAGGAAGGAGTGGAGGGAAGTGTGGAGGAAGGAGGAGGAGGGAAGTGTGGAGGAAGTGTGGAGGAAGGAGGGGAGGGAAGTGTGGAGGAAGGAGGAGGAGGGAAGTGTGGAGGAAGGAGGGGAAGGAAGTGTGGAGGAAGGAGGAGGGAAATGTGGAGGAAGGAGGGGGAGGGAAGTGCAGAGGAAGGAGGAGGGAAGTGTGGAGGAAGGAGGAGGGAAGTACAGAGGAAGGAAGAGGGAAGTGCAGTGGAAGGAGGGGAAGGCTCTGCATCAGCTGCCAAGAAACTGAAGTAAAAGTAGTCCCTCAGTCTGAAGGGACAACAATCACAGCCTGGCTTAGTTGGATCGAGGAAAAACCATTAGGTAAGAAAACAGAAGCAGCAGTTTCAGAAATGAGATAGAAGAAACTCCTTTCTATTCATAATTTTCTATGGCCTTTTGAAAAATCTTCTCAAGCCCAGCACAAAGGTTTAGTAGGTAAGGGTGCTTGCTACCCAGACTGACAGCCTAAGTTCATATGCAGGACCTATGTGAAGGAAGGCGAGAACCAACTCCTGCACGTTGTTCTCAGAACTCAGTGTGCACACTGTGGTACCTGTGTGCCCATACATTCACACGTGCACACCCCACACATACACAAACACAAAAAAGTGTGAAAATGTAAATAAATCTTGAGCATTTCATTGTATGCAAATGTCATCACATTTATGTGTCTATTGAGAATGCTCTTTCTCTTTCGTGCTGGTGAAATTGGATTGCATGGATATGTTTTATGATGCAATGTCCTAGCATTGTAGGAAAACTCCATGTCACTGTGAATGGTACATCCAGGAGACACAGGGACAGGTGGGCACATAGCACTTCCCATTGACTTATCTCCCTAGCCCCATGTGTCTCAGCACGTGGCTCGTGACCTCTTTGGGGGCTGAATGACCCTTTCACAAGGTTGCTTAAGGCCAGTGTAAAACGTAGATATTTACATGATGATTCATAACAGTAGCAAGATCATAGTTGTGAAATAGTAACAAAAATAATTTTGCGGTTGTAGGTCACCACAACGTGAGGAACTGTATTAAAGGGTCACAGCATTAGAAAGGTTGGGAACCACTGCTCTAGTGCCTTGAGTGAATTCTGAGTTTGCCTTTTCTTTCCTGTTTGCTCTCAAATCATTTCTCTGTCTTCCTGATGAAATTGGATTTCCCAGATCCTGTCTCTCTCTCTCTCTCTCTCTCTCTCTCTCTCTCTCTCT
>CABHPR010154860.1:0-46351 GCA_902168415.1 Peromyscus melanophrys | reverse complement strand
ATATATATATAGTGTGTGTGTGTGTGTGTGTGTGTGTGTGTGTGTATCTGATACTTTCAAAACTCCAAGAGACCACAGATGACAGACCAGAATACTACACCTAACAAAACTTTCAATAACACTAGGAGAAAGAAAAACATTTAATTAAAGCAGAATATTTCTATAAATCTAGCTCTACATAAGGCATTAGAAGGAAAATTCCAACATGAGGAGGTTACATATACCCCCCTCAATAAAACAATAAATAATCCCAGATTAGCAAATTAAAAGAAGGTTGAAAAAAATCCACAGCATCGAAACAAATTAATAGGGGGTTGAAAAACATTGCTCAATGAGAACTCTCAACATCAACAGTCTTAATCTCTAAATTTAAAAACAAACAAACAAAAATCAGACTAACTAAACAGATGTGAGAAGAGAATCCATCCTTCTGCTGCATCTAAAAAATAGACCTTACCATCAACTCAAGGTAGAGGATGAAAAAAGATATTCCAAGAACATGGACCTAAGAAGCAAGCTTGTATAATCATTTTAGTAACTGACAAAATACACTTCAAACCAAAAGTAATCAGAAGAGACTGGAAAGGACACTATAAACTCAACAAAAAAAATCTACCAAGAGGATATTGTAATTTTTAACACCTATGCCCCAAACATAAGGGCACCCAGGTTCAAAAGAGAAACACTACTACAGCTTAAGTCACACATTGATTCTTACACAGTGATAGTGGGTGAATTTAACACCCCACTTCCACCAAAGGACAGGTCATGCAGACAAAAACAAACAGAAATGCTGTAATTAAATGATGTCATAAAACAAATAGACAACAGATATTTACAGAAAATTTTATCCAAATATAAAAGAATACACCTTCTTCTCATCAGCTCAAGGAACGTTCTCAAAAAAATTTGATCACATGCTTTGGAATAAAACAATTTCCAACAGATACAAGAAAATTGAAAGGATGAACTGCATCCTGTTTGACAACCATGTATTAATTCTAGATATTAACCACAATAGAAACATCAGAAAACCTACAAAATCAAGGAAAGTGTAACAAATCACTTTTAATTAAAAACTGTGTGAAGAGAGATATTAAAAAGCGTTTAGTATTGGATTAAAATAAAACACAGCATACCAAAACCTATGGGAAAAAGTGAAAGCAGTTCCAAGGCAAGTTCATAGCACTAAGTGACTACATGAAAAAAGAAGAAACACGTATTAATAAGTTAACAGTATACCTGAAAAGCTCTAGAACAGTGGTTCTCAACCTTGCTAATGTTACAACCCTTTAACACAGTTCCTCATATTATGGTGACTGCCCAAACATAAAATAATTTTGTTGCTACTTCATAACTGTAATTTTGCTACTGTAATTAATCGTAATGTAAATATCTCTTATTCAGGATACCTGAAATGAATCCTGTGTGAAAGGGTTATATGACCCCAAAAGGGATCACAACCCACAAGTTGAAAACCACTGCACTATAACAAAAGAAAGAATGAGAACCTAAAGAAGTTGGTGGAAAAGATAATCAAAGTTAGGCTTAAATCAATGAAGTAAATACAGACAAATAAACAAATAAACAATATACAATACAAATAATGAAATTGAATACTGGTTCCTTAAGAAAATCCATAAGATTGATTAAATTCTTAGCCAAATTAATGAAAAAATGGAGAGATGATTAAAATTAGTAACATTAGAGACAAATATCACCACAGATACCAAAGAAACCCAAAGAATCACAAGGACATAATTGGAAAAATCTGTGTTCCACCAAATTGGAAAACCTAAAAGAAATGGATACATTTCTTGTTAGATATTACCTACCAAAATCAAGATAAGATAAGCAAACAGACCTATAATCCTGACTGAAATAGATGCAGGAGTTAAAAGTACCCACCCCCAAAGAAAAAAATGTCAGATGGAATCAGCCCAGAATTATAACAGAGTTCCAAATTAGAATTAACACCAATACTACTCAAATTATTCCACAAAACAGAAAAAAAGGAAACTTGCCTAATTCTTTTATAAGACACAGTTACATAATACCCAATCCACATAAAGACGTAACAAAGAAAGAAAATTACAGACCAATTTCCCTTTTGAATAAAGGGGTAAACATTCTCAATAAAATATTTGCAAAGTGATGACTAGAACATGCCAAAAAGGTCATCCACACTGATCAAGCAGGTTTCATCCTAGAGATGCAGGCATGGTTCACCCTACATACATTGGTAAATATATTCCACCATACAAACAGATTGAATGATAAAATCCACATGATTATCTCACTAGATGCAGAAAATCATAATATAAAATTAGCACACAAAAAATCAGTAGTTTCCTAAATATACAAGCTGAAAGGAACGAGAAAGTAATTAGGAATATTTTATGGGTTTTGTTTGTTTGTTTGTTTTTGTTTTTTTCGAGACAGGGTTTCTCTGTGTTGGTTTGGTGCCTGTCCTAGATCTTGCTCTGTAGACTCTGTAGACCAGGCTGGCCTCTAACTCACAGAGATTTGCCTGGATCTGCCTCTTGAGTGCACTACTACTGCCCTGTGGAAACTATATGTTTTACAATAGTCTCAGAAAAAAAATCTTGGGGTAACTCTGACTATGCAAGTAAAAGAATAACATGTATAATGAAAAAATTTTAAGAATATTAAAAAGATATCAGAGGATGGAAATATCTCTCATGCTCATGGATTGGTATAGTTAATATAGTGAAAATGGCCATCCTATTAAAAGCAATCTACAGAGTCAAGGCAATCCCCATGAACATTCCTACAGAATTCTTCACAGATCCTGAAAAGATAACTTTCAGCTTCATATGGTGTGGTGGTATTGTGTTCCCCAAAATATTGTGTATGCTAATAAACTTATCTGGGGTCAGAGAACAGGACGGCCACAATGTTAAACATGAGGTTAGGCAGTGGTAGCATACGCCTTTAATCCTAGCATTCCAGAGACAGAAATCCCTCTGGATCTCTGTGAGTTCAAGGCCACATTGGAAATGGCCAGGCATGGTGACCCACACCTTTAATCCCAGGGAGTGGTGGTAGAAAGCAGAAAGGTATATAAAGCGTGAGGACCAGAAACTAGAGGCATTTGCCCTGGAGAGGCATTTTGGCCTGGAGAAGCCTGGTTAAGCTTTCAGGCTTCTAACAGCAGTTCAGCTGAGACCCATTCTGGATGATGGCTCGGGGCATCCAGTCTGAGAAAACAAGACCAGCTGAGGATCCAGCGAGGTGAGATAGCTGTGGCTTATTCTGTCTCTCTGACCTTCCAGTGTTCACCCCAATAACTGGCTTCAGGTTTGATTTTATTAATAAGACTTTTAAGATTCATGCTACAATATGGAAACATTATAAACTGAGGATAGCAAAAATAGTCTTGACTAAGAAAAGAACTGCAGGAGATATCATCATTACCAATCTCATTTTGGAATACATAGCTATGGTAATCTAAAAAGCATGGTATTGGCACAAAACAAGCATATTTAATCAATGGAATCAGGCTGGAGACACACACATTAGTCCACATACCTATAGATAACTGAATTTTTATAAAGAAACCAGAAATACACACTTGGAAAAACACTGTGTATTGAAAAAAAAATGGTTCTGGTCAAACTGGATGTAGACGAATGCAAGTCAGTCCACACTGATCACCCTGCACAAAACTCAACACTATCTATATCAAAGATGTCATTGTAAGGCCAGGTATACTGAATTTAATAGCATAGAAGGTGGTAAGTAGTCTTAAACTCATTTTAATAGGAAAAGACTTCATGTATCTGTAAAGAACACCAAATAGCAAGGCACTAAGAACATCAATTAATTAATGGGACCTCATGATTTTCTGTTGACCAGCTCACAAGATATGCTGGTTCAATAGTGGCACAAAACTTGTTGGAGTAACCAACCGCCATCTGATTAGATTTAAGGCCGTCTGCTGATGGCAGAAACCAGGAATGACACTACTTGGGTTACCAAGAACCCAAGACTAGATTGGTCATGGATCTAGGCAAAAAGCAAATAACATTGTTCTATGGTATGAAATGACTCCTAATGACTTCCTGATATATTCTTAGATCAGTGTCTGTTTTAGTCATGATCAGAGAACTTTCTGCTGCAGTATCTGGGGCGAGATACAAAAATCCATAACTGAAGAATGTGTAGAGAGTGATGAACCTTGGAACACTCACTTCTAAATGGAATATCTCTATCAAATTCCTCTTCTCAGGGTTCAGGAATCTATGAAGAAGAGGAGAAAGAAAGAGTGTAAGAGCCAGTGTGTAGAAGTAGCCGTCTTATTTAATAAGAAACACAGAGCCAATGCAAAGATAAAAATCCAAGAGGTCAGAGCTAAGAGCCTTACCCTTCCTGCTGCAGCTATCCTCTTCAGCCAAGAGAGACCTACTTCCTGTGTGTTTGTCTTTATATAGACTTTCTGTTCTGCCTTCTCATTGGTTGTAAACACAACCACATGACTGCTTCTTTACTGCCTGTCTGTACAGACCTCCAGGTCTTCTATGGTTGGTATTGAGATTAAAGGCATGTGTTTCCAATATTGGCTGTATTCTTGAACACACAGAGATCTACCTAGCTCTGCCTAACATGTGCTGGGATTAAAGGCGTGCACCACCACTGCCCAGCTTTTGCTATGGCTCTAATAGCTCTGACCCCCAGGCAACTTTATTTATTAACATACAAATCAAATTTTAGTACAAATAAAATATCACAATACCAGTGGGGATGGAAGACACCAAGAAAATGAGGTGTTTTAAACCCCAAGGGATTAACACACATATGAACTCACAGAGACTGTAGCAGCATGCACAGGGCCTCCAGAGCTCTAAGCCAGATGTATCCCCCATGATGAAAGGGAAGTAGTTCTTAACCCAAGAAACTATCTTCAGTTGATTACTGCTCATAAAGAAAAAAATATTTTTTTCCAATGGAGTCTAATTGGCCACATAAATCACACTTAAGTAAGGGCAAGAACTATTTCCAGCAGTAGATGGTCAACACAAAATGATCTCATATATTTTTGGAGGATTTCTTTACATAATATTCTGTCTGGGCATTTTTTTTGGCTTTTCAAGATAGTGTTTCTTTTTTTTTTTTTTTTTTTTTGTTTTATATGCAAAGAAGAAAGCCAAGAGGTCAGAGCCAAGAGCAAAAACCTTACCCTTCCTCCTGCGGTGGTCCTACCTCTCTCCAAAAGAGAGCTACTTCCTGTGTTAAAGTCTTTATATAGACTTTCTGTTCTGCTTTCTCATTGGTTGTAAACCCAACCACATGACCGCCTCGTCACTGCCTGTCTGTAGTCACTCCAGGTCTTCTGTGGTTGGTATTGAGATTAAAGGTGTGTGTATCCAATGCTGGCTGTATCCTTGAACACAAAGAGACTTACCTAGCTCTGCCTACCAAGTGCTGGGATTACAAGCGTACGCCACCACCGCCCTGCTTTCCTATGGCTTGCTAATAGCTCTGACCCCTAGGCAACTTTATTTATTAACATACAAATAACATTTTAGTACAAATAAAATATCACCATAGGACATATAAATATTTCTTAGGCAAAAAGGAAGGGTCAGCAAAGGAAAACCAAGGTAGTATGGCTTCTTAGTATCCAGTTTTATTTTAGTATCTCCTCGCAGATTCCCAAATGATAAAAGTCACCTTTGAGCACCATCTGAGTCATCATCCAGCCAAGGCTTGGATTTTGTAGGATCTCTAAGCAGCCAGAGGGTCAGATGGTTCATTCAAGAAATTCATGGTGAGCATCTCATATATGCTCAAGGCAGTTCTAGATATTACTGAAACAATGAAAAAGCAGAGAAAAACCATTCTCCTTTGGTGGTCTTTCCATATTGTTTAGATTTAATATATCCAGAGAATTTAGAGTTTCATATAGAAGAAAAATCTGTTGAAAACCATTTAAACCTACAATGGATAAATGTACACACATCCAATGGCTAACCTAGGAAGATAGACATATCTTTTTTTTCCATTTACATGCATATTTATTATCGTACTGCATTCATATTTATCTTACATTACCTTCTTTTTTTGATTTTTTTTGAATTTATTTTATTTTATTTTACAATATAATTCAACTTTGTGTAGTCCTGGCTGCCCTAGAAGTATCTCTGTAGGCCAGGATAGCCTCAAACTCACAGAGATCCCCCTGCCTCTGCCTCCCAAGTGCTAGGATTAAAGGTGTGCCACACCACCACCAATTTTTTTTTAACTTTATAGGTCTTACATCTGTATATTACATTTTCCACATGTGTGTTTTTTGGGATATCTGTGTGTGTGTGTGAGTGTGTGTGTGTGTGTGTGTGTGTGTGTGTGTATGTGTTTCTTGTGCCTTTCTTTCTCTCTTTTTTTTTCTGTTTGTTTATTTTTACCTATTCTGGTTTCTTTGTTTTATCTCATATACTTTTGTTTTATTTATTGATTCTTTTGGATCCTGTTGGTTTTCAATTATAGATAGAAGAAAGGCTGTTGATTTGTGTGGGTAAGGAGTAAGAGGGATTTGAGAGTAGTTGGGGTGGAAAAATCATAATCAGAAAATATTCTATAGAAAAAAATCTATTTTCAATATGAAAAACTTCAATAATAAGCCTCAGTGTTTTCCAGTGACTTTAGACAAAATGGTTGTGGCAATAGTTTTTCTATTACCATTTTTTTGTTTACTCTATGTTATTTTTTGCCATTGTTATTCTTACCACATTTTCAATGTTTTTGGATATTTGTAAGAACATAGCAATGATACTGTGAATGCCAATTTTATGTCTACTTAACACAATCTACAGCCATTTTTGGAAAAGAAAACCTCTGTAGATAAAATGTTGCCCCAAATTGGCCTGCAGCAGATCTGTGGAACATTTTCTTAATTAATGATTGATGTAAGAGGAATGAGCCAACTCACTGTGGGTGTTCACCTCTTGGTTGGTGGTTCTGAGTGTTATAAGAACAAGCCAGTAGACAGATTGCCTCCATGGCCTCTGCATCAGCTCCTCATTCTAGATTGCTATTCTACTTGAAGTCCCGCCTTGGCTTCCTAAATGTGTTGTGGCCCAAGATATATAAGCCAAATAAATCAGATTTTTTTCCTAACCTGTTCTTAGTCATGGTGCTTCATCATAGCAATAAAACTCAAGCCAATTCAGACACATTTTGATGGGACTTCCTGGCAAAATGACGATGTGACTTCTGTTGTTACTGAAGATGGTTATGTTTTAATGCTTGAGGATTCCTGGGACAACTTCAACATACACAGTAATGGCCATATTCATCAAATAATGGTGTGTTTTTAATTCTCTAGGTCCCATATTTTCTTTGCATTAGAGAGATAACAAGTCTTTAGAATAATTTCATACATTAGGATTTATGAATTTTTAAATACATTTAAATTTTTAACTGGCTAAACATTTTCTGTTGCTTTTTAAACTCTGAATACTTTATTAATAACAAGGTATTATATACTTGGAAATAAGAATCTGGGTAGTGGTAGCGCCTGACTTTATTCCCAGCACTCAGGATGGAGAGAAAGGCAGATCTCTGTGAGCTTGAGGCCAGACTTGTCTTCTGAGAATATTGCAGGACAGCAAGGACTAAACAGAGAAACTCTGTCAAAAAATTCTTTATCTTCATAAAAAGAGGATACTGAAAAGATATATTATTACTGCCAAAGATTTTTTCTCTTACCCCTGTCTTGTAATAGGGGTATAAAATATCTGGAGAAAAGAAACAATAAAATAAAGACATTCTGGGTTAGCTTTTGTGTTTTCCCATTTCTTTTCTCCATTAGTCATGTTGCAAAGACCTATTGAGATTTAATACTGAAACACCCGAGCCAAATTCTTAGAAAACTAGCCAGGCAGGTCTTACCTTAGCTTGAGTTACCATTGTAAAATTCTTGCAGGGTCTAGGTATTGTTCTCTGTCTTTTGCAAAGAGAAATTACCTTCATGAGGAGTGAGAAATACACTTATCAATGGGCATAAACACAAATATTTAAAATGAAGAAAGGGATTATGTTAGTTTAGTAAAGTGGTAGTTCTAGGTTCTCCTCCAAGATTCATGATTTCACTAGTCATAGGCAGGTGGCTAAGTTTCTAGTACCAGGCATGATTTTCTCTTGGCATGATTTTCCTCTTGTTGAGTAGGTCTTAAATCCAATTAGAGAGTTTTTACTTATTTGGGGACCAATTGGTTATCCAATACCAAAGGTTCAGCTCTGAAAACATACATATAAGTAATATTATACAGACTGATCAGGTCATATTTAGGGATATATATGTGTATACATATACATATATAAGTACACACACTAATATATATACATATATGTGCATATATATTTATATATGCATTTAATAACAATAAAAAGATGTAATGAATTTGAAAGAGAGCAAGGAAAATCATATAGATTGGGAGGTAGGCAAGAGAAGTGGGAAAACATGCAATTATATAAAAGAAGTAATTGTAAAATTTTGTAAGATCTCACATGGTCCAAACTAAAGTAGAGTGCAATCTTTCACAGCTAATCATTCATTAAAAAGGCAATCTTGTATTTATATGTGTGTATTTTAGCAGGTTGTGTGTTTCAACAGAAACAGCCATGAAGCTGTTTTCCATGAGTTTCAATTTGCCATTTTCCCTGAAGAAACATAATATAAAAGGCTTTATGTACTTAGTAATGACAAATATACAAACATTATGCCTTGGGGTTTAAAAGCAGTTGTTGCTCCTGCAGAAAGGAACAGGACTCAGTTCCCAGAATCTGTGTGGTGTTTTACTACCATCAGTAACTCCAGTTCCGAAGTATCCAATCTCTCTTCTGGCTCCATGGGCAACAGTGAACTTGGGACACATACATATATGCAGATAAAAGAGTCATACAATAAAAAGCAAACATGAATACATATACATGAATGCATATTTTACAAAAAACTAATAAAATAAATTTTATTTGCATCACCTAAGTGAGTAAAATTGTTGCAGTGTCATTATATGTCATTATTACCTTTACTAGACAGCATTTACTGTGACTAATTAAGACAATATCTGTATCTCACATAATTCTTTAGTGTAATTATACTCACTTTTGAAATAGTGAGCATTCTTATATATCTATGAATTTAAGAGAGAACAAGGGCTGTGTGGTAGGTGTTGGAGCAAGAAGAGGGAAGGGAGCATGTGATGTGATAATATAATTGCAAAAATAAAAATCATTACAAAATTATTTAAAATTTAAAGAACAAAAGATAAAATGATGGTTAGGGGTTGGAGGGTTGGCACAGTGGTTCAAAGCACTGGCTGCTGTTGCAGAGAGTCAAGATTCAGTTCCCAGAACTCACATGGTGGCTCACAACCATCTGTAACTTCAGTTTCAAGGGTTCTGCTGCCCGCTTCTGACCTCTGTTTGCATCAGATGCATGCCTGTTATACATACATATATGCAGACAAACAGTCATACACATAAAAAAAATCATTACCCAGGATGTTCACTTTCCTACCATAGAAATGGATTTTTGTTTTACACTCAAATTTCTTTAACATCTTTTGCAAAGTTTTTTTGGGGAGCAAACTTTAATATGTATAATACAAAGTTTATTTGAAACATTATTGTAGTTTAATCATTGGCAAAAGTGTATGGTAAGACGAAAATGCCCACTTTATACCTGGGAAAACAGACCTGTCATGTAGAGTTTACAAAGATGAGTAGAAGGACAAATCATTTGGCAAAAATGTTTCCTTATGTGCCAACTGAACACATTTCTACAATTCCCACTTCCTCTAGTTTTTGAAGTAAAACATGACACCAATACTGTTCTATAGAGCAATCAACGTGGAGCTATATGGTTGTTTCCATTTTCTGTATTAGAAAATAAAGGAGTAAAAATGATTAAGTTACCCATGCACGGTTATTCTATTATATGTGTGAGACTCAGAGCTAAAATAATATTCCAGACTTTAATAATGCATACTTTTTCATACAAATATAATTAAAACTTTATCATTAGGATTGTAAAATTTATTTATTTGAATTTACTGAGATATAGCAAGTATATATTCAATGAACATACACAAATGTGGAAAAGCTTCCATTATTAAAGAGAAAATAATGTCCAAATAGTAAAGTTGAAATCAAGTTGAGCTTGATTATATTGATAAAAGTACAACGAAAATGGGATCTATATAATTTAATATTCTATTTTCTTCAACAATAGTATTAAGTTATCAAATTATGACACAATTATATAATAAACATAACAGCAAAAATGTAAACATTCATAATTTAATATAATTTTGAGTCTTTATCAGTTTTTGGTATCTGGGTATAATTAAAATTCACACATTCAACTAGTAATTAAAATTTATTACAGAGAAATATGCTATAAATAACTTGCTTTGTCATAATATTTTATATCTAAAATTAATGCGGTAATAGATCCATATACTTATGTCTGAATAAAACAATAAATACATCATTGCTCAGGTACTGCGACTTTGTCTAAAATTTTATGCTCTACAAAGTTTAAAACACTGATATCCAAACAGAACATGGCAGTCTGAAATACAACATGAACAGAGGATTGGAATGGTGAAGAGCAAGACTGATTAAAATCATGAATCAATGGAAGAATGATGGAGACAAATTCTAAAGTTAAAAATATTATCATAATAATTTGACAGAAGAGGAAAATGGTCTCCAAGTGTATAGTGGAGGGGTTTACATATTTTAAAAATTATTATTTATTGGAGATTTTACAGATGAGTGCTGAATTTACATAATATTTTACTTCTGCTTCTTAGCCTTTAATTCCTTTTAAATCCATTGTCCCTTATTTTACACACACACACACACACACACACACACACACACACACACACACACATATGAAAGAAGCTTTTGCTTATCTGTAAGTCATCTTTATGGCCAGAAGAAGCCATTTAAATACACACACACACACACACACACACACACACACACACACACACACACTGAGGCTGGATGGTTGTTGCCAAGATGTAGTACTGGTATCTGAACCTGGGTCATCTGAAAAAGCAGCAAGTCTTCTTCCCTGCTGTGCTGTCTCTCAAGTCACAAATCAGAGAAAATAAATTCCCAAGTGAAAAAAAGAAAATATCGACTAGTAGATAAATACTAAAAAACAATTAAAATTTAGATATTTGACATATAGTCAAAACCAAACATGTCTTAAAATGGTGGCAATATTAATATTTTTAAATGGAGAGCTACTTCCATCAAGTCCTACCAATCATTAGTATTCATGGTTTGTGAAAATCTGTGCAGGTGTGGGCCACATTCAGAGTCCTTGAACTGAAATGTTATGCTATGTCTAAAGGACAGTGATAATTGCATAGTTCATTCAGACAAAAAGATAAAGTTCATTACTTTTACAAGAGAAAAACATAATTTAAAATTATTTCTGTGTTTATCACATGCATTACTGCTTTGTCTGAATATATATTCATGCAACACATGCATTCATGGTTCTCACAGACACCAGATGAGGCATTGGAACCCCTGGAACTGGAATTGTCAATGGCTGTGAGCCACCATGTGTGTGCTGGGAATCAAAGCTGGAACCTCTGGTATATCAATAATTGCTCCTAACCCAGGGGCCATCTCTCTAGCCTAAATATTACATTTTTAATCAATTATAAATATATCTAACTTTGTGGTTAGAGATTAATTAATTTAAATAGGAAAACTAAAGGAAGATCCAGTGATATTAGAAATATAAGTATCTTAATGCCATCATTTATTTGTGGAGTTACAAAAGTGACTGAGTGGTTAAGAGCACTTGCTACTCTTAAAGGGGACCTGAGTTAGATTTCCAGCACCCAAGCTGAGGAGCTCACAAGCATTTGGAACTCCAGTCCAGGAGATCTGATACTGTCTCTTAGCCTCTGTGGGTACTTGCACTTGTATTCACACACTCACACTTGGACACACACATATACACATAATGAAAATTAAAAACAAAACATTTTAACAAGAAGTGTTTGTAGTACAAATCTCTACAGGTCTTATTAATGAACAAACCCAGAGTCAGATATTGGGGTGAACTCTGAAAGATCAGAGAGACAGAACAGCCCACATCCAACCTCATCTCACCAACTTCTCAGCTGACACTGTTTCCTCAAAATGCATGCCTCTGAGTCCTCATCTGAATGGATCTCAGCTGTACTGCTGCTAAAAGCCTAAAAGCTTATCAAGGCTCTGGTTCCTGGTCCTCATGCCTTATATACTTTTCTGCTTCCTGCCATCACTTCCTGAGATTAAAGGTGTGTGTCACCATGCCTGGCTGTTTCCAGTGTGGCTTTGAACTCTCAGAGATTCAGATAGATCTCTGCCTTCAGAATGCTAGGATTAAAGGTGTATGTGCCACCATTTTCTGGCCTCTATATCTAGTGGCTGTTCTGTTCTCTGACCCCAGATAAGTTTATTAGTGTGCACAATGTATTGGGGAACACAATATCACCACAAGTGTGGACATCTAAAAGTCTAAAGAAGTATTACACCATATTGTAATATTAAATAAGATGAAATGTAAGTTTTTAATATTCAGAAAAATTTTCCTATTAGAATTTTTGATTGTTTGTTTTTTTTTTTGAGACAGGCTTTCTCTGTGTAGCTTTGTGCCTTTCCTGGGACTCACTCTGTAGCCCAGGCTGGCCTTGAACTCACAGAGATCCACCTGCCTCAGCCTCCGTAGTGCTGGAATTAAAGGCGTGTGCCACCACCATCACCTGGCTCCTATTAGAATTTTAAATTTTGTATATTTATATAGCATTATCTATGAATGAGTCCCAACATACTTTGTTTTAATCTTTTGTGAATTTCTTTAAATGCCATTGGTAAAATCAAGAGTAATGTGGTAGGATACAAGACCAACTCAAAAAAATCAGTAGCCCTCCTATGTACAAATGATAAATGGGATAAGAAAGAAATCAAAGCAACATCACCATTTACAATAGCCACAAATAATATTAAATACCTTTGGGTAACTCTCACTAAGCAAGTGAAAGACCTGTATGACAAGAAAGTTAAGTCCCTGAAGAAAGAAATTGAAGAAGATATCAGAAAATGGAAAGATCTCCCATGCTCAAGGATAGGTATGATTAACATAGTAAAAATGGCAATCTTACCAAAAGTAACATACAGATTCAATGCAATCCCCATCAAAATACCAACACAATTCTTCACAGAGCTGGAAAGAACAATACCCAACTTCATTTGGGAAAACAAGAAACCTAGGATAGTTAAAAGAATCCTGTACAATAAACCCACCTGTGGAGGCATCACTATCCCTGACCTCAAGCTCTACTATAGAGCTCTAGTAATAGAAACAGCTTGGTATTGGCATAAAAACTGACATGTTTACCAATGGAATTGAATTGAAGACCCTGACATTAACCCACACATCTATGAACACCTGATTTTTGACAAAGAAGCCAAAACTGTACAATGGAAAAAAAGAAAGCATCTTCAACAAATGATGCTGGCATAACTGGTCATCAACATGTAGAAAATTGCAGAGAGCCATATCTATGACCATGCACAAAACTCAAGTCCAAATGGATCAAAGACCTCAATATAAAACCAATTACTCTGAATCTTACAGAAGAGAAAGTATGGCGTAGTAGTCTTGAATGCATTGGCACAGAAGACTACTTCCTAAATGTAACACCAGTAGAACAGACACTGAGAGCAAAAATTAATAAATGGGACCTCCTGAAACTGAGAAGCTTCTGTAAGGCAAAGGACAGAGTAAATAAGATAAAACGACAGCCCTCAGAATGGGAAAAGATCTTCACCAACCCCACATCCGACAGAGTGCTGATCTCCAAAATATATAAAGAACTCAAGAAACTAGACATCAAAATAAGAAACAATCCAATTAAAAAATGGGCTTTAGAACTAAACAGAGAATTCTCAAAGGAAGAATTTCAAATGTTCGAAAGACATTCAAAGAACTGCTCAGTATCCTTAGTCATCAGGGAAATGCAAATCAAAATGACTCTGAGATACCATCTTACACCTGTCAAAATGATTAAGATCCAAAACACTGAAGACAGCTTATATTGGAGAGAATGTAGAGCAATGGGAACACCCCTCCACTGTTGGTGGGAGTGCAAACTTGTACAACCACTTTGGAAATCAGTGTGGCTATTTCTCAGAAAATTGGGAATCAATCTTCCTCAAGACCCAGCTACACCACTCTTGGGCATATACCCAAGGAATGCTCAGTCATACCACAGAGACACTTGCTCAACTATGTTTATATCAGCATTATTCATAACAGCCAGAACCTGGAAACAACCTAGATGCCCTTCAACTGAAGAATGGATTAAGAAAATGTGGTGCATATACACAATGGAGTACTTCTCAGCAGAGAAAAACAATGACATCATGAAATTTGCAGGCAAATGGATGGAACTAAAAAATATTTTCCTGAGTGAGGTAACCCAGACTCAGAAGGACAAACATGATATGTATCCTGTGGTGATAGTGTGTTCCCCAAAATATTGTGCACTCTAATAAACTTATCTGGGGTCAGAGAACAGAACAGCCACTAGATATAGAGGCCAGAAAATGGTGGCACACACGCCTTTAATCTTATCACTTGAGAGGCAGAGATCCGTCTGGATCTCTGTGAGTTTAAAACCACACTGGAAACAGCCAGGCATGGTGACTCATGCCTTTAATCCCAGGAAGTGATGGCAGAAAGCAGAAAGGTATATAAGGTGTGAAAACCAGGAACTGGCTGGTTAACCTTTTAAGCTTTTAAGGAGCAGTTCAGCTGAAATCCATTCTGGATGAGGACTCAGAAGCTTCCAGTCTGAGGAAACAGAATCAGCTGAGGAATGGGCGAGGTGAGGAAGCTGTAACTTGTTCTGCTTCTCTGATCTTTCAGCGTTCACCCCAATGCATGGCTCCATGTTTGTTTTTATTAATAAGACCTTCTAAGATTCATGCTACAGTATCAACTCATCAGTGAATACTAGAAGAAAGCAAAGGATAACCAAACAACAACACACAACTCCAGAGAAGCTAGCTAACAAGGAAGATCCAAGGAGGGACCCATGGATCACCCTGGGAAGGAGAGACAGATGAGTTCTCCATGAGTGAGCTGGGGGTGAGGGTGGGCAATAGAGGGCAGGGGATAGGGGATGAGAACATAAGGGGACAGGATGGTTGAGCTGGAACAGGGATGGAGTGGAAAAGTATTGAGAGATACCATGATGGATGGGGATAGAGAGAAACCTTGTGCTAGGGAAGTTGCAAGGAATCCCCAAGGATGACCTCAGGTTGGACTACTAGAAATTGTGGAGAGGGTGCCTGAACTAAACTGGCTTGCCCCAGTGATCAGATTGGTGAATACCTTAAATGTTATCACAGAACTTTTCTGTAATGACTAATGGAGGCAGATGCAGAGATCCACAGCCAAACACCAGGCAGAGCTCCAGGAGTCCAGTAGGAGAGAAAGAGGAGGGGTTTTATGAACAAGTGCATCAGAATCATGATAGGGGAACCTGAAGAGTCGACCAAACCAAACTAGTGGGAACTCATGAATGTTGAATCAATGGCTGTGGAGCCTGCATGGGACTGACTAGGTCCTCTGCAAGGCGGGACAATTGTGTAGATAGATCTGCTTGCAGGGGCCCCCTGGTGGTAGGATCAAAATCCATTCCTGGTGCATGAGGAGACTTTTTTGAGCCCACTACCTATGATAGGACACCTTGTGCAGACTTGAGGCAGAGGGAAAAAGGGCTTGGGCTTGCCTCTATTGGATGTACCTCTCCATGGGAGGCCTTGCCTTCATGTGGTGGGGAGTGGGGGGTGACTTGTGGGGGAGGCTGGTAGGGTGGGAGAAGGGAAGAGGGCGATCTTTGATTGGTGTATAAAATGAATGAAAAAATTTCTTAATAAAAATACATAAATAAAAACAACTGACTTGGCATATATATATATATATATATATATATGCACTCATATACAAGGAAGCTAAGAGAGCTTTTAAGTCATCTTCATGCTATGTGCACATTGTTGATATGCATATAGTCAGAACTGGTAGTTGTCCTTTGTGTCTCCTGAGCCTGAGTATCCTTACTAAAGCTCACTTTGTCTTTTATTCCAAATGTAGACAAGTCATTTGTTTTTACCAATGACATTTAACAAATAAACAAATACACACATATATGTATATATAACAAGTATTTTTGTTTTGTTTTGTTTTGTTTTATTCAAGACAGGGTTTTCTCGGTGTTATTTTGGTGCCCGTCCTGGATCTCGTTCTGTAGACCAGGCTGGGCTCGAACTCACAGAGATTCACTTGGCTGTGCCTCCTGAGTGCTGAGATTAAAGGCATGTGCCACCACCACCTGGCTATAACAAGTATTAATGAAAAGAGATTCTATGGTTTTGAAAAGAGCAGAGAGCAGGGAAGAGTATATGGGAAGTTTGAAGCAAGGTAAGGGAAGTGGGAATGATATAATCTCAAAAATAAAAGAAATAATTTAAAAATAAATAGGCAGAATTTAATTGTCTCCTGAGCATATTATAAACATTGTATTTCAGCTTGTGTGTCTTCTTTCTGTAAGCATCAATGAGCTTTGAATATCTTCTTAATCTATTTTGGTGAAAGAAATTTTGCAAATGAGTAAACAGTGTTTCCAAGGTAATGTGATAATGAATAATATATTAGATGCCAACTGCTTTGAAATGTTCTCAAAATGAAAAAAAAACTGGTTACTTATGAAAGTGTTCATTATATGAGGTTAAGTGTTATGCACATGAATAATGTGGGCATATGATGAAGATGACTAACAGGGTTTCTGAGTCTCCATACAGGATTGTTTAGTCATCTGAGCCATCATTGAATCATTTATTTTATTAAGACCCTTATAATATAATTGTGGAAGGATTGCTCAGTGGTTAAGAGAGCTTGCTGCTCTTCTAGAGGACCAATTTTAGTTCCTGACACCCACATCAGGCAGCTTACAACTGCATGTAACTCCAGCTCTAGTGGACCCTACTTTCTTTTCTAGCCTTTCCAGATGCAAGTGAGATTCACTCAGATAAACATATAAATACACATATTTTAAAAGGATATCATAAGAGTGGGGCATGCTCTTATACTCCTCTACTCCCATAATCCCAGTATTCTGAAGCTTAGATAAGATTTCCATGAGTTCATGGCTAATCTAGGTTACATGAAAGACCCTGTCTTAAAAATTGGGAGCTGTTTGTTCCCTTTTCTTTGCTGTTTGTTTGGTTTTTTTTAGAAACTCTCCTTGTTTGCTAGCTTCTGTAATGCTAGAAGGCACATTACACTTAGTGAGAAAATGAATTAATAGTATTAATCAGTGTCAGGTGTTGCTTACTATGATGCTGGCTTGCTAGGCATGATGCTAACTGGTGTACTAATAGCAAGACTGTTTATTAGGGTAACCACGACTTTTTAAATCTGATGTGAAGCCTACTTCACAGAGGGTAATTCATATCTCATGTTTCAAGCCTGAAGATAATCCATGCTTAAAAAGTCATGGGCTCTAGGGGAAAACTTCCTGATGTTGCTTTTCTAAATGCTCAAGTTGTCTAACCACTGTCTTAACATTTAACTTTATTTCTATAGATTTGTCCTGATCCCAACTTTGATCAGGGAAGCATCTTTTAGTAGGGACTTGTTAATCAGAGGCACATTACTGTTCATAGAGGTGAGAATCAGCAAATTGGAGTGCTGGAACCTCAGATGGAACATCAATATGAATGCCTACATGCCCATCAGGGTTCAGTGATCATCATAGGTGAAAGTATGGGCAGGCTGTAAGGCCTGAAATACACGAAGGAATGCAGAGAAATGCTGACTTGTGGGTATGACTACCCTGTTTCCCACAGGGCTCACAGCAATTGTGATTATCTGCCCAAAACGGCACAAGATCAAGCCAATCATAAATTTTATCATGGAGATGAGAGGAGTTGCTTATGATACACTCCTAGCTAAGGAGATATAGGCAACTGGTGACAGCTGAGAAAATAAGAGTCACTTTTTTTATGATTATGGCCACTGGTAGGTTCCTTGTGTTCATTTAATGACTTTATGCCCATGTGCATACAAACATCAGTAATTGGTCTAAGTGGATTAAAAAATAATAACAAAATAAAAAGTAGAGAATGGCTTTGATAAGCCACCACTGTTCAGAACTATTCTAACAAAATTTAAATTAAATGTATGTTTAATATTCTTATATCTTCATTCATGTTTCTTCTCTAACATTATGTGTTTTCTAAGAACTGTGTCTCCATCTTAATTATTCATAATTTGCCACATGGCCTCCAGAAAACTAACCTGTTAGTAACACTATGAATTTGGGGATGTTTGGCTTAATCGAATGACTGAAACACTACAAGTATCTGATATGACTCATTCTAACAATTAAAATAGAAATCACTGACATATTATACAAGATGAGTGTCCTAAAACTTCAGTAAAGACTTCAGGAATATCATCCTTGATCTCTATTGTCAAGTTGTCTGAATTTAGGATAAGCATGGAAACACTGCTCTAAATGTGTCTGTGAGGCTATTTCTAGAAGTGTTTATAACAGAGGAAAATCAATTAAGAATGTGAGTGACACCATCTCCTGGGGCACAGTCACTGATTAAATAATAGAATAAAGCTGTCTGAACATCAGCTTGAAGCTCCCTCTGTTTCCCAACCTAGGGCTGATGTGACAGCTGCCTCAAGTTCTGCCCATTATGGAGGAAGTGTATGCTCAAACTGCGAGACACACCTATCCCCACCGCCTTATGTTGATCATTGTCAGCTTTTTGATCACTGTTGTGTGAAAGTTAAGAAAGCAGTGATAATAAAGCCAGGGGTGAGACAGCTGGTGCTCTTCCTTCAAGGTAGATATTCTAAAATTTTTCTCACTTTTTGCATAGTAACTGGAGTTCACTCTTATTTCTCCCCATTAACTGGTTCACGGGATTTATATGTGATCTCTAAAACCATTTAATATGCAAAGGACATGCAGAGACATTTAGATTCACCCATGCAGTCTCCTTAATCAAGACTTAAACTGCCTGTTTGTATGTCAGTGAGTCGTAGACAGTAAAGCAAAATCTCTACTTTTTTTTTTTGCTTTTAAAGACTATATAGATCAGCAATATATACCAGTTCCCAATGGTTTTAATACAATAAATTATTTTAATATTTGCTTTTTATTTACATGTGTGTCTGTGTACAAGAGAGGCCAGAAGAGGTGTAGAATCCCCTGGAATTGGAGTTACAGGTGGTTGTGAGCTACCTGACGTGAGTGCTAGGAACTGAACTTGAGTTCTCTGAAAAGGACAAGTGTTCTCCCCAGTCCCTAGTTATTGTTAATATTATATTATAATACTCTAAAAATATTTTATTAGCCTGAAAGTTTCAGAACATAGAGGTGTTCTGTTTTATTTTTTAATGAAATTTGCATATCAATAATTATGGGTCAATTGCTATAATTGTTAGCATTATTCGTCTTTAAAAAGGATTTGTGTTTACTTTTAATGAAAAGTCCATTTAATATAATAGTTCTCATTCATTTGAGCATAAAAATTCTTATAACTACCTTTAAGTGTGAGAACACTTTACTTCGTGAAAATTTGTATGTAAGAAAAGATATTTTGGAGTTTTTTTCACATATTTTTAATTTTTTTTACTTTTACATTTTTTGCTTTGAAAATACCTTTTTACTTATAAGAAAAAAATTGTTTCATGTTGTATTTAGTATCTTAATGCAGCTCATATTATGTAATGACATTCATTAAAAACTTCCAGGAAATATTCTAATAGTATTTCTCTTTTTTAAAAAAATGTCTCTAGATCTAGCAAGCCAGGAGAATTAACTGACTAACTGGATAACTTCTGGAAAATGAAGATGATATCAAGATATTACAGACTGAATATTTTTTGCCTAACTTTCCTCTAGACCTTACAGTGAAGCTAGGATGCTGTAATTTCTAAATTCTATGCATGTAAAATGATTCTTCTTATATCACTACATTAATATTTTCTCTGATCCATGTTGGATCAGGCTATTCACATCCATAGCCATAATCAAAGCCTTCTTTTCCTTTTCCCTAACTAGACCGCACATTTCCTGCTCCTTCTTGTGCCTCTATAAGCATTTTAGCTCATTTTCCTCCAAAAGCAATGGACACACAAATAAGGAAATGAAAGTTTAAAGAAGAAAAGATAAGAAGTCTTAGAGAGTATGATTATATAAAATATCTATATGCATGTAAACCATAATTTGTATTTGGCAGAAATAATATATAATAGTTCAATGAGTCATCTGTGTGAATTTTCAGAAACAACACAGTGTTCAATTTATTTTGGGGATCTGTACTTGTTTATCTTCAGAAGAAAAGTGACAGAGTATCAAGGAATAAAACTTAAGAAAGAGAAGAGATATTTCCATGGTGCATTGTTGCTTCTGACAAACCAGTTCTTGTAGATGTAACCAACCGCCTTATTAAATAAGAAACACAGAGCCAATGTAAAGATGAAAGCCAAAGAGGTCAGAGCTAAGAGCCTTACCCGTTTTTCCGCCAGCTAGCCTCTCCCGCCAAGAGACCTCTCCGAAAAGGGAGCTACTTCCCGTGCGTTCGCCTTATAAAGAGTCCTTATTCTTCCTTCTCATTGGTTGTAAACCCAACTACGTGACTGCCTCGTCACTGCCTCTCTGTACAGACCTCCAGGTCTTCTATGGTTTGTATTGAGATTAAGGGCGTGTGTCTCCAATGCTGGCTGTATCCTTGAACACACAGAGATCTACCTAGTTCTGCTTACCAAGTGCTGGGATTAAAGGCGTGCACCACCACCGCCCTGGCTTTCGCTATGGCTTGCTAATAGCTCTGACCCTAGGCAACTTTATTTATTAACATACAAATAAAATCACATTTCAGCACAAATAAAATACCACTATAAGTTCTCCACCACACTTCTCTTTCAAAGTGAACAAATTCTCCATTTCTTCCATTTAATAATTGTTTGGCATACCTCCAGGCCTTACATTTTACTCATTAGGTTCACATGAGTTACTCTGATCTACAAATGGTCTCAGTGAACTTTCATAGCACTTTAGTTTGTTAACAGAAGATTAAGTGTTCAATTACTTTCAATTAATTGTATGTGTCTTCAATATTTACTTAGACTAAAAACAATGGGGACAATTTTCAACACAGTTTATCAGTTCTTCTTGCTAGATATTATCTACTCAGTTTTTATTGCTTATAGATTTTATTTATTTTCTCCATGCATAATGCCACAATGCATAATGTCACAGTACTTAATACCAAAATATGTACAAATACACACACATATAGATGCATAGATAGATATAGATGGCATACATATATGTGTATGTATGTATGAGATAATTTATATAGACCTCTTTGATCAGATAGACATATTTACTTTTTTTGTAATGAAAAAATACAGATGTCCCACTTGCCCATAACTTCTACTTCAGTGAACAAGCTTTATATGCAATATCTGCTGTTTCTCTTCCGTGAATTCCCAAGGAATTCATTATATCTAATATTAAATATTCCTCCCCTTGAGTGGTAATCAGAGGAACACTACTGCATATTCTTATCACTAGATAACCATGATCTCTACTATGGAACAGTGTCATTTTCATCTATGAATAACAGGCAAGCTGCATACATGAGCCCTCAAAAATATTGCCCCTAAGTAAGGTATGTATAATGGTAGCCTCAACTGAATATGCCTTTATTGATGGCAGAAATCACGTAAGGCCTTAACCCTAGCTTAAGAACTGTTTTCTTGAAGGATGAGCATCTCCATAGGTTATTCAATCCAAAGCTGTGAGCCAAAAAGCATCTACACATATGAGTAACACTAAATATATTTAGCAACTTATAAATGTATGTTTGTTTGGTGTGGTGTCGTGTTGTGTGTGTGTGTGTGTGTGTGTGTGTGTGTGTGTGTGTGTGTGTGTACCTGTTCAGTTTGTTATGCTTCTATTCAAATCCATATTGAAGTAATGATCCTCAGTTTTATGATATTAGAAAACAACTTTGGGAAATGACGGCATCATGAGAAATGATCCCTTGTGAATGGAATTCATATTTCAATGAACTGATTTCTTTCATGCCTGTGTTGTTATGCAAGGAGATGGGCATATGCAAACCACAAATTAGAAAAACAAATACAAGATATATGTAACTTTGATTTGTAATTTGCAGTCTCCAGAAATACAAGAAAAAAAGTATTTGTTATTTGAGCCACCTAGTCTATAATAACTTACATCAGCCTGAACTTGTAAGGCAGGGGATGTTTATTAATGAAGTCCAGCAGAATGATTCTGAAATCAAAGTTGTAAGCCTTTATTCTCCACAAGCAACAATAAGAATCCAATCAATACTGAAAGAAATATACAACTATACCTGAATGAAAATAGCTTTGAAGGAATTCAATTTACAATTAAGAATTAAGTAACACATTAAACATGAAATAGAGATATCTTCAATAAGTATAGAGATGTCTAGGTAAACCTTATGCTGAAGATCACAGACATACAACTGATATACTGAGCAAGAGACACATAGATTTCAGCCTTGAACTAACTATCTGATATTGCTAATACAGACTAGTAAGAAAGAGAGATGCTTCTCTGCTCCATTTTAGAAGGAGAAATGCTTTGTCATGCATGATTGGAGCAGATAGACCCTTCTATTATTTTATGTTCTCTAGAAGCTGGCTCTGTGGCTACATTGGATTTTACTGCAACAGAGGTATTGAACTAATATACTTTGAGTCCCAGCCTCACAGATACTTTATGAGGGTCTGCATGCCATGCACCATGACCACAGTAGCCAGGGTGCCTACCTCAAAAACTGATGTCATTATTGCCATAGACACTGATGCTGTGTTACTTTCATGCATGCCAGCCATTTAAATTATGATTTGCTGGACAGTTCCTCAACAGCTTATTACTTCTATAGATACCCATATTTAAGGTAACCAGGGAGTCCTATATTCTCTGAAAAAATTGACCTTAGGTTACAAATAAATGCAGAGATGTCATAGGTAAAGCAATACTTAAGGTGTAATTGACATGTTTGCCCACCTAGCGTTCTCAGAAGCACCTTTAGAACTATTTATTTATTTATCTTTAGTTTATTTTTATGTGCATGTATTTGTCTGTGGTAGACTTATGTCACACATGCAAGTGTGTGTGTGTGTGTGTGTGTGTATGTGTGTGTGTGTGTGTGTGTGTACGCATAGGGTCTCTATGATGTGAAATGAGATTTGTGACAAACAAATCCCAGCTGGAATGACCGTTCTTCTTCCTCCCATCCCACAGTATTGAGGTTTAAGCCTTACTGCTTTTGTTGTAAATACTACAGGCTGTGTAGATGGCATTCATACCCTCTGACACATCTCTCCAGAACTCAAACCAGCCTCTCACTTCTAGAAAGTTTGAATATTTATTCAATTTTCATACATCAGCATAAATAATGATAGCAATAATAAATGAAAAATAACACCAGAGAAATACAAAGTTTTCACTAGTCAATCCCCAGCGGACTGATGACCATTAAATGCTTGGAGAGGAATTAAACACAAATGATTTACAATAGCTCAGTGAGCTTAGAAGGCAAAAGGCTACACAGTTTTAAGACATGAAGAAAACCACAGATGAACAAAATTTAAAATGCAACCATAAGCTGTGAATAGTCTATAGGAACAACTTAAATCTTGAGTGAAAGAATTTAGAAAGCATAGTGAAGGTAGAACATGACATTTAAGGAAAGAGTTTGTTCTGTAGAAGAAAGGATCTGTGCATGGTAGACCCCACAGAAAATTATCAGACAGAACCAAAAATGAAAAGGAGATAAAGTGAATGAGAAACCCTACAGTATTTGTGGAGAGCATCAAAAGAGCTGGATTCTACACAGTAGGAATATACTGTGAAAGAGCACATGACAAAAAATTAAAACTTCATGACGAAGAATTTCCCATCTTAGAGGATGAGGGGTGAATACCCAAGTGCATGTGTTAAAGATATCTAACAAAGTTCTACTCAAAGAGAATATGACCAAGGCATTTCATAACCACGTTCAAATCCACAGACTTGGAGACCGAAAGAAGCCAGTAAAGATTCTCACAGGCTCTCAGAAGGTATCCAGCAGAATCTTGGCAGTCCATCAGAGTCAAGGGTTTTTACAGATATTTTAAAGAATGTGTCAAGCAAGTGAGATATTTAGGCTTGTTTATAAATAAGGATATGAAAGCAGTTTTGAAAAAAAAACAAATATAAATATCTGACAAGAAATGCTGAAAGGGTTTGAGGAGTTTGAGGTTTGCATGGTATTCACTGTATGGCAAATTAAAGTTGAGAAATTTTAGAAAGGAAAACACGTCAACTTTATCATAAATTTACCACCTATCTTCCAGAAAATACTATGCTCTCTATATAGACAGGGAACAAAATATTGTAGAGTTATTGTGTTAAGTTAGAGTGTCTAAGATTATACAACTACCACATGATCCCAATTATATAAAAGCTTAGAAGAGACAAACTAAACTGTTTCGTCAGGACTGTAAGTAAACAAAGAAGACTGTCAAAGAGTATCATTAGTGATCTTTATCTAAACTTTGGGGATGAACACGCCTGAGTTCTGTATCTGTTAAAACCAATACAGCTATGTAACTGGAATACTTTTCTATAAGGATGAAATACATCAATAGTGATTGCAACAAAATTGAGACACATATGCATGAGAAAATATAGACGGATGCTTACAGCAATAGAATTATAGTATCCATTCATGTGAACCTTCTATAAATACAACAACTGTTTGTTAGGTACAATGTGGTGATGGTATATGAATTATATGTCAGTAAAGCTATTATCAACAAGTGAGACCTAGCATCCAGCTTTTAAATTCTTCCCAACACTACTGGGAAAAAAGAAAAGACAAACAAACAAACGAAGAGTTTCAAAAATGTCAGAAACATGAAGCTTTATTTTTATGCATTTTAATAGTATTTGTTGTTCTAACAATAGTTAGATGTTTTGGTATTGAATTCATCTTTTTATGGCTCAGTAAAATATTGGTCCAAGGCTGTCAAAGCCTAGACTATATTAAGCAAAATCTACAACATTTGCTGTCACCTTAGTGAGAAAGAATTCTACTTCAGCAAGGCTTTTTAGTGTGTCCACATACTGTGAATACGTGTTGAACATTTCTAGAGTATAATTGAGAAGTAAACATTAGAAACATTTAAGGTATATATGACTTGAGATTTGGCATACACTCACCTTGCAACATGATCCACACCAAAATGCTGGCTATTATCTAGAATTTCAAATGATCATTACATTTTCTTTCATTTGTTCTGCATTACAGAGTGATAACTATAAAGTGGGCTGGGCAGAGTGCTTAAGAGTTATAAGAGATTTTACTTCCTTTGGTGAAACCCAGATTTGGTCTCCAAACCCATGTAGAGACTCATAACCATTCATAAATTTATTTCCTTGGAATCTGATGTGCTATTCTGGAATCCTTGGCCAACAAGTACACATGAATGTGGTGCGTAGACATGCATAGAGAAAAACAAACACAATACACATAAAAGATAAAGGAAACCCTGAAGATCTGTTCTCTTAGCTTATTTCAAATGTTTACCACAATATTTTGACCTAGACTCTAACATACTGCACATCAAATCTAAAACGTTATTCACACTTTTGAAATTTAGTGTATCTGGAGAATTTAGGTGGAATTAAATATAATAGTTCCTGCTGTTAGGGACAGGAAGATAATGTTGTGGGTACAAGAAGTAAACAGTTGGGGAATTTTTGGTAAGTCTTTTTGTTAATGAGTTGACCCCTTCAGAGATCACGTGACTTTCTCTTGTATCTTCGAATCAAATTAAAGGTGCAAATTAAGATGAAGGAAAAATTCAAACAATTTTATTGTATAAAGCAGAAGAGAAAAATTGAACTAGAAGATTTAAAAACAAACAAAAATTAGATGTTAATAATAGGTGTCTTTCAATGAAAGACACCAGACATCATGAACTCTGGTAAGATAGAGGCATTTGCCCTAAACCCAGCAAATACAAAATACAGTAGGTACCTGAATATATATAAATTATAAATATTGATTTTTTAAAAAAATCCGTGTTATGTATGACATGCAGCTAAATGTCAAGCTCCTTTTCTGTTAATCCCATATAAGGCATGCTATTCTTAAATCTCATAGCATGAAATAAATTATATTCAAAACTGTATCTAGAGTCACAATTAAAGATGTAAATTTCTATTTAATTATACTTCTATTTATTTCTATAATTGTATATGTCTATATATGTATATTTTATGTCATTATATATTTATATTTCATCTCATCATTCATTCCATATCAATCCTTAGTTTAGAAATTATACATAGCAGTACTGAGTTTGGGTTTTATGGAATGTATTAGAAAATTAGATAAAATAGAAAAAAATGCTCAGTTATCATTGGTTTCAATAATAGTAGAATTAGAATCAAATCACTACTTTGTCATATTGCTGCTTTATTACTACTTCTGCCAATATTTTTAGGTACAAATCAGCTCTAATTACCACCACAGTGGAGTTCCTAGAAGAGTCAGAATATTGAAAGTAAAAATAATTTAATAATCTAGCTCTCTGACATATAACTAAATATTGTGACCTCTAACATCTAAAACACTATAGATCCATTAAGTATTGTGTATTCATATGCTTCTAATGGTATTACTTTGGAAATTATCTATTTTTCTACAGAAGTATCTGGTTGTCATAGGACTGAAAAAGTCACCTTTGTCTTTGTTCAAGAAAGTCTAAGACTGGGGAGATTTCTTCTAAAATACTTTCTCATAAAAATGAAGCAAATTTCAAAGGGAAGATTTTAGAAGTCTGTGATAAACTGTAAGTAGAAAGATATACATTGGTTGATCAAGATGGACATAGACTACCAGAGGAGAACAAGGAACATGCTACATGTAGTCTTCCTCCTGTCAAGTATTTAATGTGGAAAGTATGGAAACTTTGTTCTTTCAGGATGATGTAAGACTCAAGTAAGAAAACTCCTCCACCATCTTTGGCAGAAGGAGGAAACAGGAGTTGCATCTACTTTTACTTTTGTTCAACATTTGGTGAGTCAAATGTTCTGTGTACACCTAAACACAGAATGATTATTTGAGAGAGAAATGAGCTAGCTATATTTATAAAAAGTTTATCTCTTAGATTCTCAGTTTAGGAACAGATAAGAGCAGCTAACTGTGTTATTATTTTACACTTTAGCTTCATTGGTAGTGATGTGTAGTGATATTAAATTCCAGCCATTAATGACCACTTGGTGAAGACTTTACCTCTAGAGTCATTTTCCTTCTTTTTCCCTTCTTAATAAGCAATGAAGACATATTAAGAATGGGATTCTTAGGTGGGAACTACTTTTCCTTAATTGAAAAACAAAATTATTTTAGGAAGACACAGAAAAAAAGAAACTGAGCAGGAATGAGGACTCTCCAATTCCTGGATATTTGTAGGAGCCTATAGAAACTCTATAATCTGTGAACATGGTGTTCTTACTATTCAAAGAAAAAGACACTACATTTCAACATCAAAGGAATGTGGTGATATTTTAATTGTGTTGAAATGTGATTTTATTTGTATGTTAATAAATAAAATTTGCCTGGAGATCAGAGTTCATAGCAAGCCAGGAACAGAAGTCAAGCAATAGTAGCCCACACCATTAATCTGATCACATGGCAGTCAGAGTCTCTGTGTGGTCAAGGACACAGCCAAGAGTGGTGGCACAAGCCTTTAATCCCAGTACCAACCATAGAGACCTGGAGGTCTATATAGACAGACAGTGATGAGGAAGTCAGGTGGCTGGGCTTAGAGCCAATGAGAAGGCAGAACAGGAAAGCAATAAAAATGCAGGTTAGGCAGGAGGAAACTTTCTCATGTGGGAAACTACGGCTTGGTGGTAGGCTAAAGGGTAGTCAGTGGCTCTTCACTAATTCTCCGATCTCTTCATCTATTACCCCTGTATTTGGCTCTGTGTTTCTTATTTACTAAGACTGTTTAGAAATTCATCTATAAGGTCCAGACTGATAAAATATCTGAACAGATACAGTATGCTTGAAAATGTGTTTAGGTGCTGAAGAAAGAAAATGAAATTCGTATAGACAGTCATAGAAAAAAATAATTTGAAAATAAAAATGTAAAATTCTTAAAGAAAAAGTAATGTAATTAAAAAAAATAGAACAAGTCATATAAGAATGGGAACTACCATAACACAAGGCATCTGGATCATATGTAGTACTTCATTAACATGAAATTATTTTAATGCTAATGAACAAAAACAACAGTTGCTAGGAGACATTGTATTGTGGGAAAAATTGTTGAATTAAACTAGCCTATATATTTTAAGAATATCTTAGTTGGGCGGTGGTGGTGCACACCTTTAATCCTAGCACTCAGGAGGCAGAGCCAGGCAGATCTCTGTGAGTTTGAGGTCAGCCTGGTCTGCAGAGTGAGTTCCAGGACAGTCAGGATTATACAGAGAATCCTTGTCTTGAAGAAAAATAAGAAGAAGAAAAGAAAAGAAAAGAAAAGAAAAGAAAAGAAAAGAAAAGAAAAGGAAAGGAAAGGAAAGGAAAGGAAAGGAAAGGAAAGGAAAGGAAAGGAAAGAAAAGGAAAGAATGTCTTAACTTCAGAATGGAAGTCAGGAAATGTGTTATGTTGTGGAAGAAGTTATGGCTTTGTTTCCACAGGAAACGAAAAACTATAGATTCCTTAAAAATTAATAAAGATCAGATTTAACTGTGGGAGACCTCCTGAAAATCTTAGCTACAGACATGAAGGAAGAAGCAAGGAAAAACTACAAGACAGGTCATGTATAGGTTGATGGATCCTTCTACATGAAAACATCTCTGAGATTCTTAAGAGAGACATGATAAATCTTGTTCAGTACAGAGTCCTCATGACTTATTATTATATGCCATCCTTTCATATACCATGGATGGAGATTTATATTAAACTTTAGTTATGCAGTCCAAATGAACTTATACAGTTGACAGATACCTTTTATCTTCTCAAATATAGAGCAGAGAATCATCTTTATCTGATTACATGCCATCCTTTCATATACTGTGGATGGAGATTTATATCATACTTTGGTTATGCAGTTCAAATGGACTTATAGAGTTGACAGATGCCCTTTACCTGCTCAAATATAGAGCAGAGAATCATCTTTATCTGATTTGTGTATAGTGAACATTACATACTTGTGTTAATGCAGATATGTATGTTACCTTTTTTTTTTTTTTTTGGTTTTTCGAGACAGGGTTTCTCTGTGTAGCTTTGCGCCTTTCCTGGGACTCACTTGGTAGCCCAGGCTGGCCTCGAACTCACAGAGATCCGCCTGCCTCTGCCTCCCGAGTGCTGGGATTAAAGGCGTGCGCCACCACTGCCCGGCTGTATGTTACCTTTTACAGTTTGCATATTTCAGAAAAAAGGGACCAGACACCAATGAAGACAAGTAGCCCATGTGACCCAGCCTCTCAGAATACCTCTGTTGCAGTTTCCTCAAAAAGCAGCTCAGGACATCAAAGTAGTTAGCTAAGATGATCTAGCCTCATGGACTACTCCAGCCAGGACTTCAAATAAGCTTTACACTTTCCCATCACACAGAGAAAGACAACAGCTATCTCTCCCAGGACTTGATTATTATCTCAATTTTCTCATAGTCTCCTAAAAATGATATCACCCTCAGACAACAAGAAGTAATTTTAAGAACACAATGCCCACATTTCCAAGAGGTGGGTAGGTGGTTCTTGGTAGGTCAATGAATTATGGATGTTTTCATTGTTTAGGGGAGTTAGTTGCAAGATGTTATAGTCATGGTCAGGGAGGAAACTAAACAGAAGAAGTTAGATTAAAGGATTCCTTTTTCCCCCTATCTTTTTATTTATTCTTTCTCTCTTATCTAGTGAAAAAATAAAAGAGGGGGATAAAGGGATGATAGGATACAAGGGTAGATTATTGAATCTACTTTTCAACTAAAAAGCAACAACTAATCTCAAATATTTTACATTAATGTGTAATTTTGTATAGTGACACAAATTTAAGGTTATTTTTGTTATACATATTGTATATACGCTTTTACTATTGTTTAAGGTATTGTAAAATTCTAGTCCATGAAAGCTATTACCACAAATTGTTTAAGATAATTAAGAAATACAGATTTGTACCTAGTCATCTACAACAATCAAACTTGTAGACATGTTATATATGTTTATAAGGTTAAACAGAACTACATTTTAGATTGATAGGTGGCATTCAAACACTTTAGAGATCTACAGAATATGGCCTTTAAAATGTTATAATAACACAAGGCTTTTCATGAGAGTGAGATACATCTGCTCCTAGCAGCACCGATCTTTTTCAGAGAAGATGATGGACATAGAAGAACTTCCATATGTAATTTACTTTCAATGTGGCAAAGCTAGACAGTGGGGAAGAAACTGCCTTTGCCTCAACAGCTGATAGTATGCTATCTAAATTGGACAAGCATGACACAAAGCAAGTCAACTTCTGAACTTTGCCAAGCAAGGTAGCCCAGTCCTTCAAAATTCCTGCTTCACAGAAAAATCTGTTAGATAATCTAGCCCAGTAGGAGAAAAATGGATGCTCCAACTTTGCAGAGGAAACTTGGGTGACTGTCCAGGTCACCAGATGTTTCTGTCATTTCCATAGATTTGGAGTTTCTTGTTCTGCACTTCCTGTTTAGGTAATATTTTATTTTTCTCAGATCTATGATGGGGTTGAAGATAGTTATAGTTTAACAATTTTCTTTGTTATCAAATTCAAAAATGAAACTCACAAAAGAGATGTAAAGTTTATAAAGTTTGAGAGACATAAAAGCTTAAGTTATTTATCTAAGCAAATGTTTTAAGTTCTAAAAAGATATTTTTAGGTTGGCAATACAAGTTATGACAGGAAGTAGTTTAGGTATAAAACTCAACAAGATAGGATAGATAATAGAGTACTTTTTCTGAATTTGTGAGATACACATGGACTGAACATAATGTATGAAATTCTTACCCAATATTTTTTCTCATTGTATATGGTTTTACTATGTTAGAGGTAAAAATGTTCCTTTTAATTTAGACAAAAAGGGGGAAATATTTCGTGATATTTGCTCACACAATGGAAGATGTATCTCTGTTTGTCCTTGTCTCCCTAAGGCACCTTCTGATTGGTTTAATAAAGAGGTGAGTGGCTAATAGCTTAGAAGGAAAAGAAAGGTATGTTTTCCTGGGAGAGATAGGAGCTCTGGGGAAGAATCACAAAGGAGGGAATTCATCAGCAAGATGCAGAGCAAGTCAGTCACACTGTATGGAGGAGAGGTACCAAGTCATCTGGCAGAACGTAGATTAATATAATCTAGTTAATTTAAGTTATAAGAACTAATTGGGAACAAGCCTAAGCTAAGACCAAGCTTTCATAATTAATAAGTCTCCATATCATTATTTGGGAGCTGGCAGTCCAAAGAAAGACCTGCTACACAGACAGCTCCTTGCTAATTTGTAATTCATGTTTTTTAAAAAGATGAGATATATTTTAAAAGATTATTAAAGGTTGAGAAATAAAATAACTACAAGTCCTCTGTATTGTGTTCATGGCATAAGATAATGTATGATTATTTTCCTTAGTAGTATTTATGTCAATTTGACACAAGCTAAAATCCTCTGAGAGGAGGGAGCCTCACTAGAGTAATTGCCTCCATAAGATTGGCCTGTAAGCAAACCTGTAGGTCATTTTCATAATTAGTGATTAATTATGGAGAGGCCAGCTCACTGTGGGTGGTGCCAACTCTTAGTTGGTGGTCCTGTGTTCTGTAAGTAAGAAAGCAGAATGAGCAGGCCAGAGAGAGCAAGCCAATAATCAGCACTCCTCCCTGGCCCCTGCATCAGCTCCTGCATCCACATTTGAGTTCTTGTTTTGAGTTCCTTCAGTGGTCTGTGACTCAGGATTTTAAGCCAAATAAATATTTTCCTCTCCATGCTGTTTTTGGACATTATGTTTCATCATAGTAATAGTAACTCTAACTAAGACAATTCTTTGTCCTGCATTTTTACAAATACAAGAAAGTTGTCATCAGTTGTATTATAATGCAAATATCATACCTGTCTTTTACAGAAAGGAATGAATTTCTATAACATCACACATTCTAAAATACTATCACTGTTCAACCTGTTTAATAGTCCATTTTTCATTCTACTTGAAAAGAATAGCATCTCAATTATGTGCTTTCAGTTAAAAAATATTTCAGGCAAATTACCCTAATGAAAATTATATCAGTCAGGGATATATTAACTCACATAAATTTCATAATACTTAAAGTTTCTAATGTTTTTACTAGCATGCATTAGTTGTATAACATAGTTACATTATGATACTTTGTACATGTATATATTTTTATCATATTCACCTCTATCACTCTGCGAATCTCACTCCTACTCCTCCTGATCACTTTCCTCTTCACAATGAAGCCCATTTTGCTTTCAGGTCATTTTCTCTGTTGATGTTTGATTCAACATGGGATGGGGAATTACTCACAAGAACATGAACACCTTGTTAGTTTCTACACTACTGAATAAATTCTCTCTCTTCCTAGATATTCTTCCAGTGTGTAGATCTTGAGGAAGAGTGAGACCTCATGGGTTTTTCCTAACAAGTTTTAATGTGGTCTTTCAGTGCTGGCTTTATAGATGTAAATATTAAGACTGCTATTATATATAGATGTACTGGCCTTGCAAATAAGACACACAAATTTGAGAAGTATTCCATACACACACACACACACACACACACACACACACACACAAAGCTTTTGAACCTAAAATTTCTACTCCTAGTAATTTTCCCAGAGGATATATCAGGACAGAAAGTAAAGTAAAATATAAATTATATACATTCTTAACTTGTTCAGCACAGAACTACAATGAGATGTTGGAGTCTGCTGTTCAGTTTCAGCCTGGACTCAACATTTGCAAGATTGAAAGCCTGTGCAGGGCATGTGTTCATCAGTCCAAATGTTATACTTTGCAGAATGGATGATAATTAAAATTAGCTACAGTGGTAATTGTAATGAGGATTTAAATGTGATTATATATGTTATCATTATGTGTCATTTCTGAGGTTGCTTCAAATACTAAAGACATTACTTATATTTACAACAGTTAGAGGAGAGTCCTTGTCTATGGACTGCAGTAACATAGAACCCTGTGTGCTTATGTTGGGATGGGGTGTTAACCACTTAGCAGAAATATGACTATACTCAACAGGACACAAAGATCCTATACTTTTTTCCTTTGAGCTTTTCAGTAGAAGAATCAATATGCTTAACAAAGAAAAAAAGCCTTTCTATGGCATATTACAATAATGTTTTATTCCTATATGTGTGTTACCTTCAGTCCTCATGTTCTGACACTTGATGTTCATGCTTTTGTGTAGTTTTGCCCATTTCTCTTAATCTATAATCCAAAAGACTCTATAAATCTAAAAATGGCTTTTACAAATATAATTTTCAATAAGTCTTTTCCCCAGAACTAAAGTTAAATGGACCAACTATCTTGATATTGGCAACTAGACCTGATAGGCTTTTCTATGATGCAGGGATAAGGATCTAAATAAGAATGGGTAAAGTTTAGATTAATGATATGTGGTAACATAGTTCTTACAATAAAGTACGTTTTTCTGTAGAACAGTTACCTGCAATTACAGGTCCAGGGCTGACTTTTCTTTGGCGAGAGCCTAGGGAGTTGATGTCACTGTTTGATATTTTTCTTGCTGTTGGGTCACCAACAAGTTGCTTCACACTTGCTGCCATTAAAACAAAACAAAACAAAACAAAACAACAACAGGAAAACTATTGTTTTAGATTTCAAATGCCTACTGAGTCAAGGAATACATTTACCCTACTCTTTGGGTTTAGGAAGAGACTTTATAAAACCTGTATAGATATTTAAGAGCCTCAAAAAGAAAAATATCAGGAACTTTAGCCTTCTAACTCCTCTCTCTGTCCCTGTCTGTCTGTCTGTCTGTCTGTCTCTGTCTCTGTCTCTCTGTCTCTCTGTCTGTCTCTGTCTCTGTCTCTGTCTCTCTGTCTCTCTCTCTGTCTCTCTCTCTCTCTCTCTCTCTCTCTCTCTCTCTTGTGTTTGTGTGTGTGTATATGTGCATGTGAACATGTGTACCTGTGAATGTCCAGAGGCCAGAAGTGTTGAGTGTCTTATATCACTTTCTATCTTACTTTTTGACACAGGATATCTCCCCAAATTCTGAGCTCATTAATTCAGATAGATTGGCTAGCCTCAGGGGCCTACCTATCTATCTCTACTACCCCAACATTAGGATTATGCATGTGTCTCAGTTCCCTGCTTCTTTTTGCTTCTGGGGATTTACCCGCTCATCAGCCACTGAATATGCTAACTGGTTTTCTTGAAATCACTAAATTTTCTGTGATGATAAACCTATTTAAAAGCCTGAACTTGGTGGTTACTGGAAATCTTCACTCTATTGCCACAATATATAATTGAAGGAGTAGTCTCTTGGTCTAACATTTACACTTTCAAAAAACAACAACAACAACAACAACAACAAACTCAACCAGATATGATTATCAAACTGATGTGCTTCACACTGATGTCCACAGATCCTCTGGTAAGGAGGAAGTAAAACCCAACCAGATTAGTCCTATTAAGTAGAGGGCATCCTCTTTGAAGAGTGTGTCAGCTTTAGATAAAAGTTTTGTGCTGGCTACTTTTATGTCACCTCGACACAAATTAGCATCAACAGAGAGGACAGAGCCTCAATTGAGAAAATACCTCTCTATGGGCTGTTAAAAAGCCTATAGGATATTTTCTTAATTATAGATTGATGTGTGAGGGACTAGTCCATTGTGGGTTGTGCTATCTCTAGGCTAGTTGTCCTGGGTTCTATAAGAAAGCAGGCTTAAGCAAGCCAGTAAGCAGCACTCCTCTATGGCCTATGCATCAACTCCTGCCTCCAGGTTCTCACCCTGTCTGAATTCCTGTCTAGTTTCTCTCAACAGACTGTGATATGTAAGCCAAATGAGCCCTTTCCTCCCAAAGTGGCTTTGGTCATGATGTTTCATCATAGCACAGGAATCCTAACTAAAATGGGGGTCTTACACTATAGCAAAGACTGTGACCATGAATTTGTTCTAAACTTAAACACATTGAAGGTGATTTATTTAAGAGCTAGGGAGTATTAACCTAGTGAAGAACAGTGGACTAGACAAGATCTCTTCCCACTCTCTTCACTCAGGTCCTGAAATACAGTATTGAAAGAAGGTACCTGATAAGCACTGGTTTCCTCAAAGCTCCAGATGCTTGTACCACACGATTTTTCACAGCAGCCCCTAAAAATTCCATAACTCATTCTCTACAGTTAGAGATACTCTGAAATCATTGGATGATATACTTCTTCAAATCTTTCCTTTGCCGGTTTATTTATTTTTGTTATTGGCAATAGTCTTACTTTCTGACTTCCAATTATTGAGTCTCAATTTCAGTTTCTGGAGAAAGGCTATAATCTGTATTGGTTCATAATTAAGCACTCTAGGCAATTGATCTATAGCCATGAATCTCAGTAGAGCTGGAGGTGAGCTACATTCTTATATAGTAGTAAGATCAGGACATAATAAATATTGAACTCCTTTCTAATACTTTGCTTTCTCATAGTTTTATAAAATACTTCACATGTATTATTTTTACCAAGTAGTTATATCATCTGGGATTGATGTAAGCTGAAAAAAATCTCACTTTGTAGCTCTGGCTGGCACAAACTTGGTATTGGATCAAGTTTGCCTCAAATTCACAGACACCTGTCTGCCTCTACTCAAAAAATGTAGGGTTAAAGCTGTGCAATATCACAACTGGCCCATATCTTTGTCATTTATCAAATTATCTTTAATTTCCAATACTCAAAGAAAACAAAATCTAATTGTTGAAGACATTTTATTTTATTTATGCCAGCTAAATTCTAAATCTCCTTTACAGAATCAAACCCTAGTATGGAAGCCACTACCTGGAAGGTTTTGACAAATGTAACCTACTGTTTGAGTAAGGCTCAGATGACTGTCTCATGCTCTTTATATTTATTGTTCAGTGGTTCCACAGGAATGTCTTCAAGATAAAGAATGAACAAGGACAATTTGATGACAATTATAACCTGAAAAATGGTGGCTCCCTTAAACTAAAACCACTCTTTTCTCCCTTTAGAAAATTACATGAAGAAGGCTAATTGAACCCTGTTATAATATAAAAAATGTTTTCTATGTTAGATGACTCAATTTGAGGATGGATTTTATTAAGCAAGAGATAACTAACATGATGTTTAATGCTCATGTTGAACTTCAGCTTTTATTTTAGGAATTCGATAATAATAATAATGCCGAGAACACAGAAAACTCACAACTTAGTCCATATTTATAGCTTACAAAATAATTTTGGATCATCATTGTCATTTTAGTATCTATAACATAATTTGGGTTTTTTGTATTTGAGTATAATTAATTCTCTGCTTTAATGAGCGATCCACAATATACCTCCAAGACCACCACTCCAATTTCAAACTTTAGACTTATTAACTTTTATGAGATCAACAACATCCAAATTGAGCTGAGATTTTATTAGTACATAAACTACTCTTAGGTAAGAGAATCCACCAACAACTGAAGAAAACGTGTCCTTGCCATGTTTAATTTGTAAAAATGCTAGTATGCCCATCAGTGTGTTCACTACTGAGTACTCTATATGTTTTAAAAAATGACATATAAATGTCATTAAGATATTACACTGGAGTGTAGTCAGAAGTTTCTCTGGTCCGGTCAAGCCCCTTCAGTCTCGAGGCCTGCTTATAAAATAATCATTCAGAAGCTTATATTAATTCTAACTGCTTGGCCATTAGCTCAAGCTTATTACTGAGTAGCTCTTACACTTAAATTAACCTATAATTCTTATCTGTTTTGCCACATGGCTTGGTACCTTTCCTCAGTTCTGTCTTGTCATCTTGCTTCCTCTGTGTCTGGCTGGCAAATCCTGACTCTCCCCTTTCTCTTCCCAGTATCATCCTCATCTGCTTACCCCACCTATACTTCGTGCCTGGCTACTGGCCAATCAGTATGTTATTTATCAACCAATCAGAGCAACACATATTCACAGCATATGGAAGGACATCCACCAACACTGGAGTAAACGAAGATACTAAAACACAAAGTATTTCAGTCTTGTTTCTCTGCTCTTCTATTTTCAGTTCTTCTTCAGGATACTCACTTGCTGTTTTCTCTGATGCATGCTTCATACAATTAAGAATCTTGGTTGATTAACCAAATAATAATCAGGATGTAAACCACAAGTCTTTGATATGAATAGTTCCTTGACATTTCTATCTATGAAGATAAGCACAGGAATTCAGGTTAGTATAAACAACTGAAATAGTGGCTTGACAGTAAAGAAACTGGAAGACATATTTAAGTTTGACCTATTTGCACATTCTCCCACTGATGATTAACTATTAAAATCAAATTGTACTGATAGCAAAATCAGTGTGCATAAAAGTATGAAGAAAATACAAGTTAAGTGCAGCAGTGGTAATAAAAGATAATAGTAATTGATAATTGAAATTCATGTAAAAAACAAGTTTGGTAACAGAAAGTGGAACAAAAGATCATTCACACTTTTCCACTTCATTGTAATTCCAAAATATACTTAAAATTTGTAGGCTATGGGACAGAGAAGAAAAATCTAAAAACAAAAATGAAGAGAACTCTTCTAGGCCACATTTCATAATTATTTCTATGACTAATGAGGAAAGACAGAACTGTGGACAGATCCTGGATCAAAAGAAAGAAAGAAAAAAGCAAGATCGTGAGAATGAACAAGAAAAGTAATAGGAGGGGCGATAAGAAGGGGTGAGATAGGGAGGGAAAGGGACATTCAATACTCAGTGTTGAAGTTGAGATGCTGGCCAGAATGTTTCTTCAGGTGTATTTCTTTATCATCATCATCATCATCATCATCATCATCATCATCATCATCATCATCATTATCATCATCTAAATTTATTCATTTATCTTGCATCTTAACCACAGATTCCCCTCTCTTCCCCCTCCCATTCCCACTCTCATCTCCCTCTACACCCCGCCAATCCACTCCTTCTCTGCTTCTTTTCAGAAAAGGGCAAAGCATGGGACATCAAGTTGAGGTATGACTAAACTTACCCCCTTGTATCAAAGCTGGGGAAGGCAACCCAGTATGAGGAATAGGTTCCTGGAAACCAAGCAAAGCATTAGGGACACAAAGGATATACTTTGTGTTTTGGGGAGATTAGGGACACAAAGGATATACAACCAAATAAGTCAGTTTGCAGCAAGCTCATAGCAAATATCAAAATAAATGGAGAGAAACGCAAAGCAATTTCACTAAAATCAGTAACAAGATAGAATTGTCTATTCTCTCCATGTCTTCTCAGTAGAGTACTTTAGCTCTTAACTAGAGCAGTAAGGCAAATGAAGGAGATCAAGGGGAAACAAATTAGAAATCAGAAAAAAGTACCATTATATGCAGATGATATTATAGATTATATGTGACATATATGCATATGTGTGTGTCTGTGGTGTGTATGCATGCACTTACACACACACACATACACACACACATATATACAGAGATAGAGATATAGATATAGATAGATATAGATAGATAGATAGATAGATAGATAGATAGATAGATAGATGATAGATAGATAGATATAGATAGATATGTGACACTAAAAATTCCACCAGGAAACTCCTACAGCTGATACAGACTTTACGCAAATTATCTGGTGACAAAGCCAACTCAGGAAAATCAGTAGTGCTTGTATATCCAAAGGACAAATTGACTGAGAAAGAAATAAGAGAACAACACCTTCACAATACCCTCAAATAATATGAAATATCTTAGTGTAACTCTAACCAAGTAAGTGAAAGACTTGTATGATAAGAATTTCAAGACATTGAAGAAGGTATCAAATGATGGAAATCTCTCCCATGCTCATGAATTGGTAGGAGAAACATAGGAAAAATGGCCATCTTAGATTCAATGTAATCTTTGTCAAAATATAACACAAATATATAACAAATATAACAAAATATAAAAGTTTTTCCATACTTTGAACAAAAAAAATCATAGTCATATGTAAACATACACACAAACAAAAACAAACAAACAACAACATAACTAAAGCAATCTGGAATAATGAAAAAAAATTGCTGGATGTACAAACATCTGTGATTTCCCTATGGAGCTATATGAATTAAAAAGAAAGCATGACATAGATAGAATAACAGACACGTTGATCAATGGAATGAAATTGAGGACACAGAAATAAATCCCCACACATATGGATCCTGATTTTTGATAAAGAAGTCAGAAACAGACACTGATAAAAAGAAAACAAAGCATCTTCAACAAATGGTATTGGGCTAATAGATTGCTTCATGTAAAAGACTTAATATTGATCTGTACTTACGACCCTGCACAAAACTCAACTCCAAATGAATCAAAGACCTAAATGTAAGACAAGGTAAATGCAAATGTGAAAATTAATAGAAGAGATAGTGGGGAATAGTCTTGAACTCAATAGCACAGGAGATAACTTTGTGGCCTAAACACCATTAGCACAGACACTAAGCTCTACAATTAATAAATGTGACCTTCTGAAACTGAGAAGCTTCTACACAGCAAAGGAGGCTGTCATTTGGACAAAGTTACTACTTACAGCATGGGGAAAGATTTTTATGAACTACACACATGACAGAAGGCTAATATTCAAAGTATCTAAAGAACTAAAAAACTTAGTTATCAAGAAAACAACCCAATTTAAAAACAGACTATATATCTAAACAAAGAGTTCTCAAAAGAGAAACTCAAATGACTGAGAACATTTAAAGAAATGTTCAACATTCTTAGTCATCAAGGAAATGCAAATCTAAATTACTTAATGATTCCATCTTACACCCATCATACTGGCTAAGATCAATAAAATGAATGACAGCTCTGGCTGGGAAGGATGTGCCTCCATTGGTGGTCGACCATATTGGAAATCAGCATAACATTTTCTCAGGAAGATGGGAATCAATCTACCTTAAGATCCCACTATTCCACTTTTAACATGCCTAAAAGATGCCAAATCCTACCACAAAGACACTTGTTCAACCACGTTCATTGCTGCTCTATTGGGGTGGGGAATTAAAGAGAGGGTAAACTCTAATTAGGATATATTATATGAGAAAAAAATCTATTTTTAATAGAATGACAATAGAAAGAAATGCGAATATTCAGATAATCCATAAAGTATCCAAAACATTTATATGTATCAGGAACTGTGAACAACATGCTCCTCTTGGATATTGCTCCATATGAAACTGGAAACTGCAGACAGCATGCTCTGCTGGGATATTACTGTATATGAAGCTGGGCAGCTGGCAGTGTGTTTTACTGGGATGTTGCTGCTTATGAAGCTGGAGCAGATGACAGCTTGTTCTGCTGGGATCTTGCTGTGAAGATGCAAAGCTGTGGCTGGTTGTATTCTAGCTTGGGATGGAGAGACTTCTGTGAGTCACACACAGAGGAGCCATGAGTTCATGAATTCTATTTTCAGAAGGCCACCATGTTCTCACATTACAGAGCTAAGGGAATTTCCTTCCGTTTTAAACAACAAGAGTTGAAAGAAAAAAAGAATTCAAATTTCATTTTAAAATAAACCCAAAGTAGTATCTAAAATAAAGCATTCTTCTCACTATGAATAGCTAATTGAACAACTCCATCCCTCTTCATTCATGAAAGAAAATAAAAATGTCTAAAAGTGAGTTCTGAGGATTACATCCCGATAATGCAAGCTCACTAAATGATAGGTTCCACAGCACTTCAGCAGACTCTCCTCCCACATAATTCTCTTCACTTTCTCATGGTTACTAAAAAGTTAACAGGAGCTGCATATGAGAGGTGCACAAAACTCACATCCAGGAACAGACCAAGAGCACTTAAGAGAATAGGAAAATAATCAAAAATGAAGGAATAAAATGAGGGTTGCACCTAATGTTAAACTCAACATAAAAAGTAAACTACATATATGAGTGTATAGAGAAATCTTGAATTTTGCAAAAGAAAAGTAAGATTCAGTCCAAACTCAGATATAAAACATATAGGGAAAGTAAAAATATAAGAAATTTAAAAATATCTATAATTAATACAGAATTCAAAGCCTTGCACAGCTGTAATGAAGGCATTTGCAAGTCTTAGTTGATGATATGCAGCTACACTAGGATTTAAGTTTACATTAGAAAAATGTTAGAACTGAAAGAAAATTTCTGAACTGAAAAGCCAAAAGGAAAACAAAGGATGCAAATAAAGAGGGGAAATATTCTAAGTTGTGAGGTAATTATAAAATTTTTAGTTTAAACATATTGTAATGGCAACAAAAGAAAAAAAATGATTAAAAGGGTAATTAGTCTTATTTTTTTCTTTCTAAATTGAAAATATATTCTTCTCTCATACAATACATCCTGACCACAGTTTCCCCTCCCTCCATTTCTGCTAGCTCCCCCAGACCTCCCTGCTCCCCAAGATCCTCTCTCCATTTCTTCTTCAGAAAAGAGCAGGCCTCCAAGACAACAGTCAAACGGGACAAAACTAGACACAATAAGCAAAGGCAAAAGACTTCTTAAAAGGCTGGACAAAACAACCCGATAAGAGGAAAAGAGCAGGCAAAAGAACCAGAGATACACCCACTCCCATGGTTAGGAGTACCACAAAAATACCAAGCTAACGTCTGTAACATATATGCAGAGGACCTGATGAAGACAATGCTGGCCCATGCTTGCTGCTGCAGTCTCAGTGAGCAAGTGTGAGCCCTTCTTAGTTTATTTAATGGGCTTTGTTCTCCTGGTGTCCTCCATTCCCTCTGACTTCTACAATTTTTCCTTTTCCTCTTCTGCAGGCTTTGCTGATCTTCTAGAGGAAGGATACCATGGAGAATTCCAGTTTAGACTCTCTTTCTCTGCATAATGTCTGACTGTGGTTCTCTGCACTCACTACCATCTGCTAGATGGAGGAAGCCTTCCTGAATACAACTGGACATGGAAATTACCTATGAATATCGCAGAATATAATAAGGAATGATTTCACTGATTATATTTTCCAGTCCTTATTGATTCTATGCTAGATATCTGTACTATCCAGTCTTTGGTTCCTGGTTATCCAGGCTGTGTAGGACATGGATCCCTCTCTTGAGAACTGTCTCTCCCTGTACCCCAGCCTCACCAGATCATTCCCAATCTAGTCTCCAACTACCCACAGTCTAACCACAGAATCTATTCTATTTCCCCTTTCCAGGGAGACCCATTCTTCCATCTATAGCCTTCTTTTTTACCTAACCTTTGTGAGTCTGTGGATTGTAGCTTGATTATTACTTACTTAACAGCTACTATACAAGTGAATATATACCATATGTGTCTTTCTGGTTCTGGGTTATCTCACTCGGGATGATTTTTTGGGGGTTTGCATGTATTTGCCTGCAAATTTCATGATGTCATTTTTTTAAACACTTCATTGTGAAAATATGCCACATTTTCTTTATATATTCTTCACCTAAAATGCATCTACATTGTTTAGAATTTCTGGCTATTATGAAGCTGCAATGAACGTAATTGAGTAAGTCTCCTCGTAGCAGGCTGGAGTGTCCTTTGGGTGTATGCCTAAATGTCTTAAATTTCCAATTGGTAAGATTTTATCCCAAATTAATCGCAGGCATTAATCTACCAAGAAGATTATGTAGGATCAAGCAGAACACATTTGTAAAAGAATATGTGTGGGTATATAACACTAAAATAAATGACAAAGAAAATGATAAAAATAATCTTTAAGTAAGAATGAAGAAAGAGTAACAATAGAATAAAATGGTAAGAGTTGTTTTGAATTCACATTTTGAAGCCAAACTAAGAAGAGCCAAAACTTTTAAAGAATAAAACTGAAGATGAAACTATAAGATAAAGTGAAGAAAAAGCATAAGAAAAAAGAGAACAACATAGAATTTTACAAATTATCCTTTAGAAATCAAGAAGAAGTAAAATCCTTAGTCAATAAGCAATATGAAAGATATATCTAAGTTGAACCAAACCAGAATGTTATTTTAATTGCATATAGAATATATATCTGCTATTAATGGAAGTTATCAGAATACAGACATAATGGTTATCTCTACAGCAAGACAGAAAATGTACTCAGCTCATGTATTCCAAATGTCTGAGTATCAAGCCACATGTAGAGAAGCTTCATGGAATAGCAAGGAAATGCAGGCACCAACACTGTTGCTGAAAAATTTGATATCTCTATTTTAGTAACATGTAAATCTAGCAGGCAAAATTCATGTTACAAAAACAACTGAGATGAATTGTGCCATAATGAAAAGGATCAGATTCATATTTATTATACATTGTCCAATAAAAGAATATACATTTTAAAGTTTGCATATATCAACAAAACAATTATATTCTGATGCAAAAAATAATTTCTTAAAAAAATTAAAAGAACAGAAATTAGAGAAGGTAATGCTCAGAATGTTCTGGGCTCAAACTAGTGATCAGCAATGTATTTAGCCAGGAAATGGCAATTACAGCATTCATAATAGCATCAGTAATAATCAAGTTCTCTGAAATAAACTTAATCATAAAGCAGAAAGTTGTGTAAAAAGATAATTATACAACACTGCTGATGAAATTTAAGAAGGCTCAGATAAATGAAAATATATCTGGTGATCAGGATTGGGAAAAACAACATTGTCAAAATGTTCAAAGTAATCAAAATTTCTTAGAGATCCAATAAAGTTTGAGATTTTCTTATGAAAACTCAACATTACCTACAGAAACAAAAATGAAAAATTAATTCCTATAAAATCACAAAGTGATTATAGAAGCCAAAGTAATATTGAGCAAGAAAAAGAATGTCAGAATGAAGTATCACATTTCCTGACTTCAAAATAAGTGTGAAAATAGAGTACTTGAAGGCATCCAGTGTTGACATACAAACAGAAAAACAGAGTAGAAATCCCAGGAATATATTCCCACATATCTGATTAACTGATATTTATGGAGAAAACTATGAAAACACAATGGTAGAAGAGATATTTAATTTGCTAAATATTGATGTCATAAGTGAATATTCACTTAAAGAACAGTGGATACAGCATCATATTTCATTTCATGTAAAAATTCAACCCAATGGCTTAACAAGTATAATACAAAAAGGAAATATTTAAACCTAGTAGAAAAACAGAAAAAAATAAAAACAATAACAAAGGAAACCTTACCATACAAGAGTACATGTGTACCACATACAAAAGAATGCCTTTACAGGTAAATATAATGCTTATGTTAATGAAGTTTCCTCAAACAAAAGAATAATTTAACAAATTAAAAATGTGCTCTAAGAATTGGAGAAGTGTGCCAAAGTATAAAAATAGGGATTTAATAATCAAAATACAGAGAAAACAGAAAAGAAGCCCTTTTTAAAAATAGACCAATAATATGAAGAAGCATTTTTCAGAACACACCCAGTTGTGTGATGGTCCATAAATAGGTGTCAGATACAGTAAAAGTATCAGAAAGCATGGGTGAGGATCTAAACTTCGTCAATAGCTTCAGCATCCTGAAGTCAGTTACTACAATCCAAAATGTAAGCTTGATCAACAGAAATCCACATGATAGAAATGTAGGAAATACATTAAACCTAATCTAATATTAATGATGAAGATTTTCAGTTAGCAAATTATTTTTACAACCATATACATCATGTATGTAAAAAAAAAACAAATATACAAAAAAAACCAGTAAAATCCTACAGGACAAATTATACTAAAATGTGAAATTTGCTGTTATCAAGATCACAGTTTGGGTCTTAGCTTCAGAGAAAATATAGTCAAATATTACAGGAGAAAGCCAACTAATTTAACGATCATTGCCGTGGATATCTGTTTGCTGTGAATGTGTTGCTCTGATTGGTTAATAAATTAAGTGCTGATTTGCCAGTAGTCAGGCAGGAAGTACAGGCAGGACAAAGAGAGAGGAGAATTCTGGGAACAGGAGGGCTGAGTCAGGAGACACTGCCAACTGCCACTGCCATGGGAAGTAAGATGAGAAGGCAGAAATGGGAAAAGGTACCAAGCCACATGGCTAAACATATATAAGAATTATGGGTTAATTTAAGATATAATAACTAGATAGCAAGAAGCCTGCCACGGCCATACAGTTTATAAGTAATATACGTCTCTGTGCCTACTTGGTTCTTAGTGGCTGCAGGCCTCAGCAGGACTGGAGAAAACTCCAGTTATAGGTCATAAAACCAATTATATAACTTGTATCAAAACTGAAAATGAAACTAAATGTGTAGGTAGATATTTTCAATATAGATGATATATGTCAGATACATAAAAAAAAGATGATGCCATCATAAATTTCAGTGTACTCAGATTGATCTTTTTGTTTTTTCTATATGAAGTAATTTCTAGATGCACAGACTATGACTAAGTTATTCAAGACATTTTGGTCCCAAAGGAGGAACTAATATGTTTTTATCTTTACTCTTTCCTCCATCCTGTAGTCATACAGTAATCGATTGACTTCTCAAGTTCAATATTGTCACTGACTTAATATCACAGCTTAAAGTTGTATCCAACACTAGAACCTTATTTTCCATAATGTGAAATAGATATTTAATGTCAGATATTAATGCAGTTTTAAAGATTCATTTGTATTATTTTTGATTATTTGTAGGTGAGTGTCTGTGTGTGGCTATGTGCACATGAGTGCAGGTGCCTGCAGAGATAAGAGGTGTCAGATTCTCTGGATGTAGGGTTGCAGTATTGACATACCTGCTGGGAACTCATCAGGAGCTCTAGAAGAGCAATGAGTGTGTTAATTTGCAAAGCCATCTCTCCAGACCACAATGTATTCTTTAGGACAATTTCAACTCCTACAAATCTTAGATGGCACCATGGAGTTTTCATATACAGAAAGGCCAGGATACTGATGATGATGAGTTTTTTTTTTTCATTAAGTAAATATTTATTTATTTATTATTTTTGACAAATGAGTTGAAGGGTATTTAA
>CABHPR010154859.1:40189-77878 GCA_902168415.1 Peromyscus melanophrys | reverse complement strand
CGAGGCCAGCCTGGTCTACAGAGCGAGTTCCAAAACAGCTGAAGCTATCCAGAGAAACCCTGTCTTGAAAAACAACAATAAAAAAGAGATTTATATTTCACATATTAAGTAATTTGGGGAAGAGAAGCAGATTGCTTAATGCTATAGTCAGAACTTTAAAACTAAAACAAAGCCGCTATTCCCCAAAAATGAATAGTTTTCAAATGCCCTTCAGCATGGCTGCTGCAGCTCCTGCCTGGGAAACACGTTCAGCTGAGGCTCTGAGAGCCATCTTCTGTCACAAACAGTGAAAGTGGCACCTGTTCCTGCAGTGTCCAGGGCCAATCCTCCTTTGCTCCGTGGCCCTCTGGGAGGTGTTTGTCTGAAAGGGAGGAGCCCTTGAGGTGGAATGAAAGAGCATTCTAGAGGTGTGGTGCTCTTCCAGTGAAGCTGAGAGTGTGGTTGGTTTCCAGGAATGCACTGGTGGCCATCCCTGTAGTGTAGTCCGCTAAGCTCTTTTCAATGGCTCTGTCATTTGTAAGGCCACTGACTTGTCCATGAAAGTATTCACGTTGGGCAGTGATTTTTTTCCTTTATAGAATAAACACATATTTATTGACTATCTGGTCAACAATCTAATGTCTAATCTAATCAAAGAATAATCCACATCACAGCATGGATAGACATGCAGTGAAGGAGAAGGATGTAGGGCTGTAAGAAGATCATGCGGGTATTCATAGCTCTGAGCTATGATATGTTAAGTAAGGGGAAAGCAGGTGGAGGGACAGAGCTGGTAGGGGGTGGTGGGTGCGTTTCAAGAGGAGAGGATTTGCCCTTGCAGACACCCAGTGGCAGAAGGGGCTCACTCATTCCATCGGTCCATAAGAGCCTGGTGAGGTCGTGCCTGGCCCACCAGGAGCCTCTTATCGATCTCCCCGCTCCCCGCATGCTGTGTTTCTGCAGCAACTGCTTCCTCACAGGCCCCAGATCACTGTGACAGACTGACATTTGCTGAGAAGGCCTTTTTGTTCCAGTGAAATCAGCTGTCGGTTTGGAAAGCTGAATTCATCAAATGCTCATAGTTAGAAGACAGTTTTAACAATTCCTCCTGAGTCAGACTTTGTAAGTCTCACCCTGCCCTTCACAGTATATCCAAGCCCCTATGTAAGGAGGGGCTGTTGGCCTGGTATTGATGAGATGGGACTTTTCTTCTTCCAGAGGTAGAAGACATCTCTGTGGAATGGAGGGGAGTGTTTCTGTGAGCAGCATTTCTTTCCTGATTGGTGGCCCAATGGGCTTGAATAAATTGTTGCTAAATCTCTTCTCTGATGTCAGTTATACCTAAAAGCAAAATGAGCTCCCATATGGCCTCTGTCCAACTTCAGCAATTGTTTCATTGCCAAGCCCCACCCCATGGCTGGATTATTTTGAAGTAAATACCAGACATTATATCATTTTATCCATAAATACTTGAGTGTAAACGTTATTTTTTCAGATAAACATTTGTACAACAAATTACAAACACTTTAATGTAGAGGAGAATTCTAATGAAGGCCTTTTCTCCACAGTGTTGGAAGCTCTGTGACCTGATGTAAAAAGCCTCCAGTTGTTAAGAATGTTACAGAACAACAAAAAGGAGCATTTGATAATCTCCTGTAGAGGAACCAGAAAGATGTATGCCACAGGATTCATTCCTTAACCCGTGGCCCTGTTGTCCCTGGGATTATAATTAAATAGTGATCTCAGGATTGACATAGTTCTACCTCTTCATTATTCCTAGTGATGTTTTTGTGCATGCCTGGGGAAGGGAATGGATTTTATTGATTTTTATTTTTTATTTTGTTTTATTTTTGCTTCTTGACCAAGTGGTAATAAGAGAATTTTGAAAGTTTGTAAATTTGAATATGTGATCAGTAGCATTCTTTGCACTCAAGGATTGATGAAGAGAATCATTATTAACTCAGAGAATGAGATCAAGATCCATCCGTGCTATACTGATATTAGGCTTTTGAATCAAGCAAGATCTGAATGTACCTACTCAGCTTCTTGCCTTGTTTCTTATTAATGATCACAGTGACATCACATTAACTACTAAGTCATTCGTCAGTTGTGGAGCAAGGACTAGGACCTCCTAGTACACTAGATGCTGATCCAGAGGAGTATCATTTCTGCTTGTAGGGAATATACTCTAGTCTTGATTATTGTATATCCAGCCTTGGTAGCACTTTAATGACTTAAGAGAGGTCATGGAATGGCTTTCATATCCAAATAACCCATAGGTAGCTACTCATGTGGTTTATTTTAGCTGATCCAGATTTTTTTGTGGGGAGAGGGGTTAGCTTTCAAAGCTGGTTACTGTAGAGGAGAATGGCTCCTGAAAGCATTATAGATGGGTCAAGAAGGTGGAAGCATTGTACTCAAGGCTGCTGTAGAAGTTAAAGAAAAGGAACTGGAAAGATGTCTCAGGGGTTAAGAGCATTAGCTGCTCTTCCAGAAGACCCAGGTCTGATCCCCAGCACCTTCATGGTGGCTCATAAGTATCTAATTCCAGTTCCACAGGATCTGATGTCTTCTTCTGGCCTCTGAGGACACCAGGCACCCATGTAGTGTACAGACATACTTACAGGCAAAATATTCATACACATAAATAAATAAAATGTGCCGGGCGGTGGTGGCGCACGCCTTTAATCCCAGCACTCGGGAGGCAGAGCCAGGCGGATCTCTGTGAGTTCGAGGCCAGCCTGGTCTCCCAAGCGAGTTCCAGGAAAGGTGCAAAGCTACACAGAGAAACCCTGTCTCGAAAAACCAAAAAATAAATAAATAAATAAATAAATAAATAAATAAATAATAAATAAATAAATAAATAATAAATAAAATGTAAAAAAGGAAGTTGAAAAGAGACAATATCCCAAGAAGAATGCCCTCACCCTCAACCCTTCATGCCTGTGGCAGGTGGGAGAGCTGGCCTTGAGGTCATAACAGAAGGAGAGCTGCCCCAGCCCCTCACCAGCTGCAGCACTCAGGAGAGCAGGCCCTGCACCTCACCTGGGCAGCACAGCAGAGCCACCTCTGTTGGAGGGGGTGTGGGTGAGCTGGCTCCTAAAGGTATGAGCTTGGAAGAGCTGGCCCCACTATTATTTGTCATGCGGCAGCATGGGTTGGGGGAGAGATGCCCCTCTTTTCTCCTCACTCCTTGCCATCTGCGGCAGATGAAGGAGCTGACCCTCCCTATTTTCTCACTGACGCAATTTCCCTCACAACCCTTGAGTGTCTAAGGCTACTCTGTCATCTCCCTAGTACTCTCCAGGCTGCCGAATAAACTCTACTTCATGTTGAAGTACTCAGTTCCCCCTTCTCTTCCTGTGACAGGTTTTGAGGATCCACCCCCTTTGGATGGTCTTTTCATTCTTCTTCGGCATATTCCACAAGTAGCTGGCTACTGAGTATTTTCTATGGCATGATGCCATGACCCTTGCCTCCTGAAGCTTATGCTGTAATGATGAAGTTGGCAATATAAGCTGCTAATTGCTATGCAGTGTGCCAAGTGCTCTGATCGGGAGAGTTTGGAGTATCTGTTCCAGATGGAAAAGAAGTGCAGGAGTTATAGGATGCTTCCATAGGGTTATAGGATTCTTCCCCAGGGGCTGCAGGAAGCTCCCATTGGTGGTTGTATGGAACTTCCATGGTGGTTGTGGGAAACTCCCTTTGGGGGTTGTGGGAAGCTTCTAGGAAGGAGCAGCATGTCAGTTCAGACCAGAGAGATAAAAGAAATGGTTGAGATAAAGGAGGGAGATAGGAGTATTTCAGGTAGGATCCAGAATCAAAGATACTATTCCAGTGGTTGGTAAAAACAATCTGTTCAAGGGTTGAAATGATGTGATGGTGCTGATGGGTGAAAGCAGCACTGGAGATTTGGGCTGAAGGTGGCAAAATGCATACTTATGCAACAAGCAATCATCTGACTCAAGATCCTCGACTCTTAACCTTATCTTTGCCTTCAAACAAATAGGCCCCCTCCAAATGGAGCTGGAACCCCCTTGCCTGCATCTGCACAGATTTCTTGACATGTGGACATTGCAGGTTGCATGCTAACCATGTCATTTTCTCAAGTGCCAATTCAGGCATCATCGCCATGACATCAAGCAGACTTTTTACATTCGTGTTGGTCCTTGGTAACTGGGTATGAAATTCTTGGCATTGCCTTTCCCTCATGATGATATTAGAAATAATTTGTATTTTTTTAATAAGAAAAGATCTTTTTTTAAAAAAAATAAGATACCAAATAAAAAGAGGCTCCAAGAGCTTGCCTGGAGTTCCTTGGGAAGATGTTAGGTCTAGAAAGCACTCATCCCTGCAGGGCTCAGGGATGCTGCACAGTAGGAAGACTGTGAGAGCCAGAGGGCATGGACAGCTCCAAGGAGACACTGGTTTCCAGACACAATAGGGCTGATGCATACATGAACTCAGTCTGTAGCAGCATGCAGGGGCCTGCACAAGTTGGAGCCAGATGGAATCCCAGTGTAGAGAGGGGGAATTGGACACCAGGTCCCACCCCTAACCTAAAGCTATTTGCAATTGATACTTGCTAATGAAGGGAAAAATCAATTTTTTTCCAATGCGAGTGTCACTGGGTATATTAACTACCCTACAGGGCAAGCCTCAGACCCAGGAGCAGTTGGCCAACACAAAATGAACTTCATTGTTTGTCTTGGCATTTTTTTTTTGTCTTACTGGTCTCTTGTTTGTTTGGTTTGGTTTGGTATTGTGTTTTTGTGGGGGTGTTTTTTGGTTTGTTTGGTTTTGAAAAGAATAGGAGAATGTAAAATTGGATGGGCGGAGAAGAATCTGGAAGGGCTCGAGGGAAGTGAGAAACATGGTAAAATACATGAAAGCATTTAAAGAAAGAAAGATACAAATTTCAGAAAACATATTTCCAACTTGAGCTTGAGGTTCAGCTTTTTAATGCAGCTGAAACTGCATGCACAAACATTTGTGAGGGCCAACTTGACCCACTTCCGGCTGCATAATGTTGACGAGTTGAAATAATACAACAGTTTAAAAAAGAACAGGAACCTGCCGAAAAGAAGAATTGACTCCTACCAAGGCTGACTTGAGATGAAATGGGCCTCTGCCCTTCAGCATCTCTGAAAACATTCTTTCTTCAAGTTTTATTAGTTAAGGAAATACTAATGATTAAGCTATGAGAGAGGATGGTGTTTTTATTGAGCAGCAGCCAGTGTAGGACCAGGAGGCTTTCAAGTTTGGATGTTGAAGTCCCCCAAAGAGGCCCCCCCGCCCCCTGTTGCCTGCTGAGAGAAAAGAACTCCCACAATAGCAATTAGCACACTCTATAGCAATTCTGCTGCCGGGGACTTCTGATTCCTCATTTTTATAGTCTGAGTAAATTATGCCCTTGTCCCTAGAAATTCTCTTAGCCCCACTGACTTTGGCCTCAGTGACATCCAGAGCCAAACTTATGAGCCACAGACTACAGGGTGTTGAAACCCAGGCAGCCGTTGGGTTACAAGTCTTCTGTACCTGTCCTTGACTCTAAGACACAGGTTACATTATGACCAGCTCACTGCCCTTCCAGGCCAGCTTGCCTGCCAGCAGGGCTTGACTGTGAACTTGTATTTGTGTGACTTCCACATGCTACTCAGGCACTACACAATGGGCTGTACAGGTGTGGAAGTGACTTCATTTAAAGACTGAAGGGCCAAAGAGATGTGACATGATATAGGTATATACATGCTATCCTGACACTCAGAGGACGGCAGGAGGATTGGGAGACTAAAGGCACTAGAAAACTCTTTAAAATGTAGAGGTGTACACATGGTGGGTCTCACAGAAGGGAAGACAAGCTAACTGTTGCCATGGCCATAGCAGGACTAGAGGATTACAGAGATCATATCTGCTGGGTAGTTAGAAATTGTATGAGGCTACATGTTTAGCAGCTCAGGAACTTGAACACTGTCTATTCATTCTATTGTCATTACTAAGGATGAGAATAAAGTCACATTTGTGTGGAATCATATCATCATAGCAGTGCTTTCTCTTGAATAGAAATGATGTCACATCTCTTTTTATATGAAAATTAATAAGTAATGTGGCCTTTCCAAAACTCTTTTCATCTCTTTGGAAACTATAAATTACACATTCTGAATTTCGAGTTTTACATTAAGGTCTTATGGTGCATTTTAAGATGATCTTTGTCCGGGGTCAATCCAGGGCTCTAGTTTTATTTTTCTACATGAGGGTATCCATGCATTTTCCCACCACTATTTGATAAAGAGCTGTGGAAGTTTACACGTGGTTCGCCTGTTCGAGTCCAGCTCTCCGGTTCTGTGTCAGTGCCGTCCTGGTTTCGCTGCCGTGACTCTGCAGTGTGTGAAGCCATTATTGTGGGGACAGTAGCTCAGGGAAGACTCGGGACCTTGGTTTTCACACTGTTTTTGATTCTGCTCTGGGACTTATGCATCTGGAGTTAGTTTGTTGGTTGAGTTTCCCTTTATTTTATATATGTAATTCAATGTTTCCTTTTTTCTTTAAATGTAAGTGTTTACAGTGTTCAGGAGAGGACTAAGTCTTATCAGGATTTAAATGTCATTTTTCTTTGTGGGGTTGATATTTAAGGCTAGAGACTGTTCCTGTTCTTTCTCTGGGGATCAGGTATGTGTCCTGGGTGAGCTGGGACCTCTTTGTGCCTGTGGGCCTTACCCTGGGTCATTCCATGTCTTCACCATGACCTGAAGCTCCAACTGCCATCTGCTGGAAGTTGTGGGACTTCCTGTGTACCTGTGGGCCTTACTTGTGATTGTTCCTTGTGACCATGCCCACAGTAGTTCAATCTTAAACAGTAGGTTCCTGCTCAATACGGTGACTGAGTGTAACCCTCCAAGATATTGTGTATGGCAAAATAAATTTCTGTCCCACCATCAACCTGTTTTCTACCTCACTGGAAGCTCCAAGTAGATTCAAGGCTCTTGAGAATTGACTTTGTCTTGTGAATAGAACAGTCATTATCTTTTGACCAGGGCTATCTGGCTTCCTTTTAAAGAGAGGCTCCTGCTTCCTCTGCCCGCAAGGAGGAACAGACGCTGCTGGAGCTCTGAGGAATTTGTCCTTGGAGCTGTACCATCTCTCTGCTCCTCCACCTTCCCAGTTACCCTGTTACCCATATTCTGATTTCTGACACACGTCTACTCACTTTGGAACAGACTCTGTTCTTCCTTATCCTATCTCTTAGCCTTTAGTGTGTTGGACAGAGGCAGCTTCTGCTGTGGTCCTCACCCAGGCCAAGGATGTAAATAGACTGCAGTCTTGACTCTTTTACTAAGGAGGATGTACAGATACCCAATTAGCACACTGAAAGATGGTTCAAAGCCAACACTCAAAGAAATGCACATCAAAGGCACAGCAAACCCTCTGTGGACTGATAGCTACAAGCATGAGTGAGGATGCAGAGGAACTAGAGACCTAACACGATTGCCAGCACCTTTATAAAACAGTGTCCATGTGGGGGGAAAGTTCAGTACTTTCTCAGAAGGGCAAACAAAGTTCTCATAAAATGCACTATTTCCTACTTTTGAATATGTGACCCCTCCATGTAAATCATACATGAATGTCCATAGCAACATGGCAGTATAATGGCAGAAAAGTAAAAATGACGCAAATGACCAATGTATGTTTTATGAATGATCAAGCACGGTGTGTCCTTATGCTATGTGGGTCCATGCTGAGTGGATGAAGTCAGTCAGAAAAAGCCAAATACTGTACCATACAACTTATATGGCAGTTATAAAGACAGACAATAGGAGAGTGATTAGCTGGTAAAGAATGAGGTGGAGTGCTGCCTGGTACTAGGCAAAGGGTTTGGTTTCGGGGCAAATGAAGTTTTCTGAAAATCATGACGATGTTATTAGTTCTATGATACAAAAAAGCCCATTGAATGTACATTTTAAGTGGGTGACTTACAGGATATATGCATATTCCCATAAAACTCTTACAGAGGAGTGCCTACACAGTGCTATAAAATCTGAAAAGATAAGCATATGGCCCATGTTTGATTATGACCTGCTTGAAGATGAAATATATATTGATTAGAAATATGAGATCAAAGCCTCAAAAATCCTTTTCTAAGTCAGCATCCAAGGAATGCACAAGCATTTGAAGGCACTAGCAGCCAGCAAACAGTGACATTCAACCTATTCATTTGAGGCCAATCAACTTGTATTTATTTTGAGTCCCATGTAGGTATGAAGCCTGGCGCTAATAGCTGAAAGTAGTCAGATAAGATTGCATAATTGCATCATTATGTTTTAAGCTAGATATATACAAAGAGTGTTTTCAGCAAAGGGTATTTTCAGCAGTTCCACAGAAATGAGAGAGAAATTCATCTGGAGAGGGGTTTGAGTGGCTCCTAAAGAGTGGAAAGCGGAACAGGTAAAGAAGTGAAAGTGTCTTAGGAAGCAGCTGTAAGAGCTAAGAAAGGGCTTCATGAGCCAGCAAGATGGCTCGGCGGGTAGAGATACTTGCTGCTGAGCGTTCAATCCTTGGAACCCACGTGACGGAAGAAGAGAACCTGCTGTAGCAAGCTGACTTCTGTCTTCCACATGTGCACTGTCCTGCACAAAGTAAGTAAGTAAATATACAGGGGCAGATTAACAGGAGGTATGCTAATGGTGATAGTCTCAGTGGTGACAGGCTAGAGTAATGATGCCGGATCTCACAGTGACCACCCCGGTTGAAGTTGCGAAATCCCCAGGTCAAAGTTGGACCATACAAAAGCACCACTTTCATAGGCCACTTATCAGCAATGGTTCCTGGATTAAGCTGCAACATACCTAATGCTGAGTCAGGTGTACAGTAGCTTAGTAATATAATAAGGGATAAAAGAATATTCATTATTCTGTGCCTTCTTTGTGACGGAGGCTTTCATATATTTGTGCGTGTACATCCACATATGTGTCCTGAGAGAGGCTAGGTAGGGTACAAGACTGCTACCTAGTGCTCTAGGATGAGCCACATATAGCTGCTGAACGCTGGGAACATGGCACATCTGAATAGCGCTAGCTGTGAGTGTAAAATGAATACCAGATTACCAACAGTGTTCACGAACAAAAGGAATATTAATTAGCTCAGCAATAAACTTCCATTGATTACATGCTCAAATATTTTGCATGTATTCATTTAATTAAAATATTATTAATATATACTGTTACTTTTTATATTTTTTGACATAGCAACAAGATCTGACTTGTGATGCATTTTACTTGATAGTGCTTCTACAGAGGAAGGGGCTCGGAAGTCCTTTTCAGTTTATCTTTTGGAGTTTGACTCCTTAGGTCACTTGGCCATCCTGACACTCAGGATATGTTTCCGGGAGCTTCAGGAGGGAGAGTTTGCAGTGGCCTTTACTAGGTGGTCTTTGAGTGTTCTAAGCTTGAGTCTAATTCAGTTTCCTTGAAAAGGGGGAGATATCAGATGTGGCTTCTGAATCCCACATTTGGGGAACTGCACCATGGAATCTTAGCACATTCTAGCTGCTCTTCTTTCTCCACAGACTTATAATGTCACCTTTGCCTTTGCTTTTGGTTTTCCCTGTTCATCCTGTCAACACTGTATCACAGTATTGAGGCTCTGGCCTCAAACAAGAGGACATTCGGGATAAAGAGTGCTGTAGCTCCAACTTGGAGTCTTAAGCACCTAGGGACTAGCTGAAAATGTGAGACCAGCCTTGCAGTTCAGGATCAGAGGATAGTAAAGTGGCTGTCTACTGGTGCTGACAACTTGAACTGTTGGGGTTGGGGTACCTTGGACTCTTTACACCCCTCTAATTCCTACTAAGATGGCAATTTATGGGGAAAATCCTGGGGTGCCACTTGAAGGTGGCTCTAATGGGAAAATGGGAAATGGAGAATTTTGAGGACACATTTCCACACTCACTTCAAGAAGTATTCATCAAACTCTGGGGTAGACACAGACTCTCTGGCTAGGTCTTGTTTTATTGGAGAATGACCAAGGGCAAGCATAGAGATTTCCAAACATAGTAATTTGGAACCCAAGGGAAACCAGAGTATCACAGGCAGTTGTAAAGCCACTCTGTGCCATGAGGCCCTGAAGCATGCTGGGACTAGGAAAGGAGTGGCAACTTTGAACAGCAGGTAATCTGCACCTCAGGTTGTGATCTAATCCTTTCTTAAGTTCAATTGAATCTGCAGTGCATCCCCAGGGTCCCTGTTTCTCTGTAGCCATAGTTTCTGGGCCAAAGAAAAATTCCACGTGGTGGATGTTATCAGCAATAGCAAAACATGAAGAATGCACTAGGTTTGATTCCTAGTACTGGGGAAATAAAGATGTATAGAGAATATTTAGGCGGTTATCTTATGACTGCCATCATTATTTTATCCTCTGTCATAGCCAGGTTTTGTCTTTATTTTTCAAACTTGCTACCATAGCATCACATCTGTGTTCCAGCAGAAAGAGTAGTAAGTGCTAGATGGCTTTACCAAGGCGAAGGGATATCTACTTCTGTGTGATGTTGGCGTTCGCTGGAAAGTGACCATGTTGTCTTCCCTCAAAAAAACAAATAACTGTAGGCAAAAAGCCAGTCAGAATTTGGAGCCCACCATGCTTAGCAGTTTGACAAAGAGAAATATGGTATATGTAAACAGCTTCTAAGTTAGTTCTTGGTACATGAATATAATAATATAATAGAACCTAGATAAATTCTACCTTTCTAATTAAACGACCAGCTCTGGAAATGGTACAACTATATCTGTGAAAGGCAGACATGGTTCCTTCGACTCACATCCCACAGATGAGCTCAGTCCACATGACCCAGTACAGCCCATTGCTTCCCATCACACTGACTCCGTGTAATAATCCAGCGAAGAAGGTAGTATTTGTTTCGCTGGAACCTCCAGCTCACTCCTGCTTGATTCTGAAAGCCCCATTCCTCTCTCTCTCCAAACCCCACCCTCTCAGAGAATCTCGACAAAGAAAAGGCACCAAAAAGCCCAGTTCTGCATTCTTGGTGGCTGCAGCAGCTCCTTCCCTGAAGTTGTCAGCTGCCCAAGTCCCCACCTAAAGTGCTCAGCTTTTGACCATACTTGGGTGCAAACCCAGCTTGTGACAGACTTGTCATCACCCCTCACCTACAGGCTGTAGAAGCTCCTTGCTGTAGTTTGGGCAAGTGGCTTCTCAGGCCTGATCTCTGGGGCTGGAGGACTCACCTGGGAGTTGCTTTGCTCAAATAAACCTGTTCTTTCACACTTTTTCAGTTTGACTTGATCTGGCTTACTGCACTGGCAGAGAAACCTATTAGAGTGATACAGAAACCCTGTTAGTAGTCTCCACAGCTACAGAGCAGGGAACTGGGGTTCACAGAAGCTGAGTACACTTGCCCATGGGGCACAGCCAGCAAGAGGGAGCGCTGGCATTCTAGCCCTTGCCTTTTGCTGCCTAGGCTCTATCCCCTCCAGGCCTTCCTAGAGCTAGAGAGTCCCAAGGTGGTTGGTTTGGTAACTTCCTCACTCCCTTTCAAAACTTGAAACCAAAGATTATAAATGTAATATCCCCAAACAAAACAAAACAAAAACAACACAGAGAAGTGGAAGAAGAGAGGAAAAATTGTTAGAATAACTCTGAGGCACTTAAACAGGTCCCTATTATGATAGGCTTGTTGAGAAACCTAAACAAGTTTGAGTTCTGGACCATCTGAATCTTAGAATGTTTTTCCTAGGTCTTCTGGTTTGGGCTTGCCATTTCCGCACTGGATGGTTTATTGGGGCACAGTCGTAGGAGCAGCCAGACCCTGTGGTCTGTTTCTTGCTCTTCAGGGGTGAGAAGGAGCCTTGTTCTACCCCTGGAGTACAACCAGATCCTCTGATATCCATGAGACGCATGGTGCAGGAGATGTGGACTGGAATCACCACTTGGAAAGGAGCTGCCTCAAGAATGATGGATCTGCCTTTGGTGTCTAGTGCTTCCAAATAGCACAGAAACAATACAGATACATGCCAAAGGGGGAAAACAACTTTTGATCTCGTTAGAACCAATTAAGCTTTCAGAGAGCATGAAAGAAAGTTGAGTGTCGGCCAGTGTTTGCTCTGGGTGGATTTTGTCAAGGAGCACAGTTAAAAATAATGAATGTTAAAGCAAGCCCCTGCCTGGCTTCCTACTTGGGGTAGGGGGAGTTCATTTCTTTGGTTTTGTGCTTAAGATGCCAGGGATCCCCACCTCCTTGCAGCAGGACATCACCCACAGAATTCCCCCCACACTCCACCCTCTCCCACCCTGTGAGCTCAGAGATGTAAGGGTGATCGTTTTCTTTAACACTCTTTTTAGAACCCCTTCCTTGTTGCCACAGCACGTTTAGTCTAGCGTGTGCTTTCTGCGGACTGAAAAGGTAATCTAATTAACAAGAGAAGGTAAGAAGCCTGCCAGAGTTTGGCAACCATGACAAACGTGGGCTCGGCTATTTTATCGGCACCTCCCACTTAGGCCTCGATAGTCGGGGAGGCTTTTGAACTTGGTAAGCAGCTTAGACAGAATGCAAAGTATGTCTTTGACAGGACAGCATTCAGGTCTGTGGACAGCTTTCAGAAATTCTGGTCGCCTTTATTCAGAGCGACTGGCTTGGTAAATGTTTAGAGGGTCCTAATTATGCTCTGGGCGATTAAAACATTGTGGGTTTATGCTGTTTGGCTCGGGAGAACAGCTTACTGTACGTATCCAAAATGGGTGTGTGTGTGTGGGGGGGGATCTCTGAAAGGGAGGAAAGAAAAGAAAACGGAGAGGTGGGTGTGGGGTGCATATACCGCGCCTGCGCCTTGGAGCCTCGGCCTCTTGGCGGAGCATATGAATCCACTTACATGTAAATTGCTTGTCGCTGTGAATTAGGGGAGGCTCTGAAAGAGCTGCTTTGCCGTGTTTACTGTAGGATTTTTGACAGACTCTTTCCTCTTTCAAGTAAATTTGGCTTAAGTCCATAGTGAGTCCAGTTTTAAGTAAACTCCTCTTTTGTTACATTAACAAGGTTACAACATCACTGGGGCAGATTTCCAGCTGCAGGAACCAGGGCCTAAGTACCGGGCTGAGGGTATAATTAAAACCTTCGGGCGGGAGAGTTAAACTCTCAAGTCAAATTGGATAAAAGGCTAATTGTCCATAGCAACATAATACATGCTTTAAATATCTGTGAAATGAAGATGAATAGTAGGAGGTTTGGGAAAAGAATTCTGCTCTGTGACTTGAGATCTGATTTCTGTTTTGCTTTTCATTTTATTTTATTATTTTATTTTTTAGGTTAGGATGAAGGGCATTTCTAACCCAGCCCTATCCTGCACTCAGTTTTATAAGCACAGTACCATCATCTGTAGCTCTGGTGACTTTTCTTCTGTCTGTGCTCTGTCGTGCTTCAGCACAGGGAGGGGTTGGAACAGATAAACAGGACCTCCAGCAGGGTTCAGGCATCTCTTGCTTAGGTAGTCCAAACAGGAGTGTCGAGCACTTTGCCCACACTTGCTTATCTTTCTTCAAAGGAGGATTGGGGCTGCATGTGGGCAGGGTGGGAAGGGAAGGATGCACCTGAGTGTGGTCACCTCTATGACACCATCCAGTCATGCAAGATGATCCGTTACCACAATGCTAAGAAAACAAGATAGGATGTAATGGTGTGGTGGCTGCCCCTGCCCAGCGAAGGCATCAAGGAGGCCTATTTGGTATACATTAGGTACAGCCGTGCGAGGCTAGTGAGAAAGAGAGCCTGGAGATTCAGGTCATTCTGTCCCTCTGACCGAGTGGCGAGTGTCGTGGACAATGGTAAAGACAGTTTAGTGGAACAACCCTTCCAGACTTTATAACCTTTGAAGCCCTGGAGGAATGAAGTACCCTAACATAGCTTGGAGTTACTCCAGGGTGTTAGAAAGGGGTGGGGTGGTAAGAAGAAGGAGAAAAACCTTACAAGATATTATTTTATGGGTTAGGAGCCCTTAGAGGTAAGCATGGGGTGCTGCCCTAGAAGTCTCCAGTCCTCTTTGCAGGAGCCCAAAGAACTCCAAGTCTTTCCTCTTGGAATAAGGATAGTCTTTTTTTTTTTTTTTTTTTTTTTTTTCTTTTTACTCTGTGTAGCTTTACGCCTTTCCTGGAACTTTGTAGACCAGGCTGGCCTCAAACTCACAGAGATCCGCCTGCCTCTGCCTCCCGAGTGCTGGGATTAAAGGCATGCGCCACCACCGCCCGGCCAAGGATAGTCATTTAGAGAAGACCTTTGAGAGCCCTAGGCTGAGCGTGAACAGGAAGGGAGGGCCTACTAGGAGAGTGTATGCTATGTCTCAGTGGCTGCCTGCCAGGAGGGCATAGGGATTGGGCAAAAAGAGTAGAAAGTTTCCTTCTGTGAAGATTTGCTGACATCGGGGACCTCAGCACGAATGGACGAGTTTTGGTCCAACATGCTAGGAAAACAGGATCCAGCTTGGCCCTAAGGCAGAGTAATGCTGGGGATGGGCTCTCCCTGTTTGTCCTATCAGCCACTTGCGGGTGTGGTGGTATTGTGTTCCCCAAAATATTGTGCACATTAATAAACTTATCTGGGGTCAGAGACGGAACAGCCACAATGTTAAACATGAGGATAGGCAGTGGTAGCACACGCCTTTAATCCTAGCATTCCAGAGACAGAAATCCCTCTGGATCTCTTTGAGTTCAAGGCCACATTGGAAATGACCAGGCATGGTGACACACGCCTTTAATCCCAGAAAGCAAGCCTTCAATCCCAGGGAGTGGTGGTAGAAAGCAGAAAGGTATATAAGGTGTGAGGACCAGAAACTAGAAGCATTTGGCCTAGTTAAGCATTTGGCCTGGTTAAGCATTTGGCCTGGTTAAGCATTCAGGCTTCTAGCAGCATTTCAGCTGAGACCCATTCTGGATGAGGACTCAGAGGCCTCCAGTCTGAGGAAACAAGACCAGCTGAGGATCCAGCGAGGTGAGATAGCTGTGGCTTATTCTGTCTCTCTGATCTTCCAGTGTTCACCCCAATAACTGGCCTCGGGTTTGATTTTATTAATAAGAACTTTTAAGATTCATGCTACATGCGGGTACAAAAATCTCTCATCCAGGAAGTGCGTTTGGGGTGTGGTTGTCTTGCTGCACAATGTGGAGATATGGGTTTGAAGCAGTCAGCCCCTTCTGGGTGTGTGAGTTGTCACTGTGGGGTGCTGCACACCTTCTGCCTGGACTTGAAGGCTTCTTGGCAGGGCTGCAACTCCATCTAGGTTCCACTGTGAGCGAGCAGCCTAGCACTTCTGTGATAGGCAGCAGAGACAAATATTTTTGCTCCAAGTCATTTAGATCACACATTTGCCTCGTGGCAGCTTATTATCAGTAGTGTTTTAAGCACACTTAAGTATGTAGAGTTTATAAATTCATTTCTCCTGCCAGCACAGTAAATTTAAATTCCTTCTTACATGGACCAAAGACATGTAATACATAAACCATGTTTTAGCTCAGAGCGGGAATGACGTGAGAAGATAAAGCCGAGGACATTGATGCTGAATAGGAACTAATTCTTAATTCCACCCATAAGACTTCTGCTACCTTTATAATTTTTTTTCTTTAAGTAGTACATGTTCCCTGTTAGAAGTATTTTAGTTGCACTGTGTGTGTGTGTGTGTGTGTGTGTGTGTGTGTGTGTGCACGCAGTTTAGTGTCAGTGATAGGAAGCTGCTCCTCCTGTACATGATTAATGGTTGGTGCCAAGATATGGGGAAATAGTTGCATTGTGTTTTTAAGTTAATACCCCATGGGAAAGAAGAGGCCAGCCAGGCCTGGGAGTTCAGAGCTAGACTAGCGCCTTGGTGGCTGACGTGGCATAGAGTAAGTAGAAGAAGAAGGTGTCAACGTAGCATTCCAGAAACAAAACTACACTTGCTGACTATCAATCCATTCCAAACGTAGTGTCCTCATCTGTGTACCCAAAGGCTAATCTTTCCAGACACGCCTTCTCCACCCATGCTTTCCCTCTGCGCTGCATAACAGGCCTGGCCATCCTCATCATTGGCCTCTCTCATCCGACTCCAAACAAGCCATGACACATACGCACCTCAGCTTACCTGTTCCCTTGTAAGAGTTTGTCCGTTTTTGTTTGTTTTAGTTTCTTTATGAACAGTATATCTGGCCAGGTGTGGTGGTGTAAGCTTGTAATTCCAGCACTCGGGAGGCAGAGGCAAGCAGTTCATCTATGGATTCAAGGTCAGCCTGGTCTACACAGCAAATTCTAGGCCAGTCAGGGCTGTTTATTAAGGCCCTGTCTCAAACACAACAAAACAACAACAAAAATAGTATGGTCGCTGCATTAAAAGAGGAGTAGTTTTCTGTTGGGCCTGGTGAGAAGATTCAGAATTAGATAGTGTGTCTGGTCACTTAATATTGCAAATGCAATTAATGCCAATGAATTAATTACACAATCAAAGTGGTTAAAGGAACAGTTTTATGTTATAAATAGAAAAAATCAATGTGATGAGAAAAGCAGGTTGGGGAGGGGAGAGCGCAAAGAGATGAGATGGAGACAGCAGGAGGAGGAAAGAACAGAGAATATTTTAGCTTTGAAAAATAAGATATCTACCACAAAGTCACTGTTTTGATCAACTTTAGAATGTACACGCAATGGTAGTTTGCGTTTTTACAACACTGTACAGCCATCTTCACTATCGAGTCCCCCAAAACTTCCCACTGACTAAGCAGCTCCTTTGGATCACCCCTGTTCCCCTGTGTCTGGAGAAAGTCACTTATTGTGTCTCCGGATTTGTCTTCCAAGCATATTACTTGAATACATCCAATCAGTGGCCTCTCATAGCTGGCTTCTTTCTTTTGCATGTTGCATTCAAGGTCACTGCAGTTTGTGGCATGCATCAACACTTCATCTCTTTTCACTGGCAAATGATAGCTTCTATTGTAGACATACTATGTTTTTCTTGTCCATTCACTAGTTGGTGATAGTGATGTGATGATATTTCTGTGACCATCCATGTGTAAGTTTTTACATAGATACAATGCTTTCCCTTCTCTGGGGTGTGGGTAGGTTTCCTTTTAGTACTCACCACCACCCTATCAGATGTGTACATGCACACAGATAGATGCATGTATGCGTGGATTTCTGTGTATATACAAATGTACCTTTTGTGTCTGTATCATGTACTTCCTTTGTTCACTGTCCCCTGTTGAGACTGGAGGCTCTAGAGGGCCTAGACTTTCTTCTGTCTTTCCCCATAGCACCAGTGCTTAGTAAGTACTGCCTGAATGAATTCTCCAATGAAGAAGGGATGGATTCAGTACTAGATATTCCACAGAAATCTTATAGAGCTATGATGTGTCAATTGGGCTTTCTTTAGTTTAAGCCATTCTTTGAGAGAGATATGTTAGTGGAGGGGGGACACCCCACAAGAAAGCTTTTCACCTAAAATCATGACAACTTGAGCAGACTCCACTAAGCACCCTGCCACACTGATGTGTGAAGACACAAAACTGGGATATCTTGGCCCAGCCACGGTCCACATTTTGCTTTGCTGTCAATAATAAGGAGAAGCCTTGTGTCTTGCACTGGACACTCTACTGCATCTGAAATAAAGGCAGAGCTGAGGCTGCTTTTGGGAGTGCCAGGAAGAATGTGGTCTTCACCCTTCCAGGAGTGTGATGTCCATCTGTCTCATCACTGGCAGACAGACTGGAGAAGAACGAAGGATTGTGCAGAGCAGAGTGATTGACCGAGGACATTACCTCTCATAAGTTCACTGAAGAGACCCAGAACGCCTTGCTATATGAAGCCAAAGTAAAATGTAAGCCTGATGCCAAGGGATCCCACAGAAAGGGAGGTGATATTCTTTACCAAAATTTGCCTTCACATCCATAACAAATCCCAACAGGTACTGTCTTGGCCTTTGAGAGGTCGCCTCACTCCATCCTTGACCTAGCGAACTATGTGATTCTTCTGAAAATATTTTTATGAGTTCCACAGTACATTTATCCTGTTTGATTCTGTTTTCCTTTAGAGTTAATCTGCTGTTATACATTTGGAGGAAATATTTCAATTTTTACAAAACATCTGCAGGATCTGATAGGTATGGTTAAAATGATAAATCTTTCCCCCTAAAGAAATGTCATGGCGCACAAGCAGACATAGTTATCACACTGTTTATTATTTGACTTGGCTGCAGTCCTAGATGTAGGTTCTAATTTTAATATATTAGACTGTACTACTCCAAGAGGTTTGCATATAAGTACTGTATTTTTGGTAAGTGAGTAGCATGTAAAGTTCAGATTACACTTGTCTGGGTAGTTTCTTCCATGTTTTCGTCATATGTTTCTTTGGAGAATGAGGAGTGTGTCCGCTTATATCTTGTGGGGGTGCATTGCCATCTAAGGCACTTTTGTGGTGGGATGGTTCATCTTCAGAGTTTGCTTTTCCTGGGCAGGTTCTTATCTCCAAATTGCCTTTCGGTCATGGCCAGAGTGTTTCTTGCAATGTAGGTGGAAATGGGGCAGTTGTCTTCCTCTTGGCTATTTCCTTAGCTGAACTCATCACATTGTAACAAAGATAAAATTTACTAAGGCTGACTGTCTAAGGAACTCAAGCTCCTGTAGATAATATGGGCTCATTATACTTTGGGGCATAAGAAAATTGTAAGGCTTACATCAGACAAGGACAGGAAGCCTCCACTGTCAGTAGAGCTTTGAGGATGAGCCGTCCCACCCTCCCTAGCAGCCTCCCCACAGTTTATAGTACACCAGCCCATAGGAATGTGAATCCCACTTCAGAGCCCACTGTGAATGTGTTTCTGAGTTGTTTAACGTGTTTCTCACAAACAGGACATGACATGTATGGTTTAAATGAAAATAATGGCCTCACAGCTCAATGCCAGACCATCTTTTGTCAAGACTATCATGGTAATTGGAAGGTCTTTGGGCTTCTGTGGCCTACAGGCTGGGTCCTTAGGGGATCTGGATTTGATGTGTTTCACAAGAAGGCTCTTAAATCAGGAGTCTCCAGAAATCTGTCCTGGTATGTATGTACACTGCTCTGCAGCAGCTGTGGAGTCCTGCTGGTAAAGAAAATTCGAGTCCTTGGGTTCCTTAGCTAAGGAGTTTAGTGTCAGAACAAGCAAGCAAGCAAAAAAAAAAAAAAAAAAAAAAAAAAGCAACAGCAGAAAAAGGAAAATGTAAGAATAGGAGTATTTTAAAACATAGCTAGGTGCTTTGTGGGATTAGGCCTTGTGATTTGCTTTAAAAATGGGCTGGGATGTACTGGACATGAAATTTAGCATTTCAAGCATTTTCAAGTGTTCAGTTCAATGGCACGAAGTTGCTGTAGCTGTAGGTTCAGCATCTGTCTGGGTGGAACTGTCAGCTGGTGATGGAACTGTAAGAGGTGGGGTCCCAGTAAGAGGTCATTCTATTTTTGAGATAGTCTCTCACCATATCAGTTGTTCTCATCCTGGGGTGATTGTGGCTCCTAAGGGGACATTTAGCCACTGAAAATGGTATTTGGGGCTGTTACAGCTGGGGACAGGGGTAGAAAGGAGTGGGAGGAAGCTGGTGGCATCATGTGACTAGAGATCAAGGACATTGCCAAGGATAGCCCCGCCTAACAGAGATTATGTGGCTTGAACGTCCCCGTATCAGATGTGAGAAATCTTAGCAAAGATTAGTGAATGTGCCAGTCATTTGCAGCCAGAACCTCCAGAAGAAATTCCAGGCCATGTCTGTAGTTTTGAAGTAATGTCTGTCCTGCCATTGGTTTATTACTGAGTGAAACATAGTAAGTGTAGGGGTCTGGATAATGTACGGATGCAGGATAAGTTTCTAAAGTCATGTAGTGACTCCAGCTGAAAACCTGGGAAGATTCAGAAGAATGGATGCGGCTATGCCTTCAGGAATTCTGCTGTGAGGGTTTGGTGGTTATTTTCTATTGGAATTGTTTTTGTCCCTGCAGAGATTGTGATGGGTAGATCTGGAGCATGGACACATACTCTTGACTCTGGCCTGTTATCAATGGTCAGAAGATGGTTCAGTGGTTCAGGTTATCTTTCAAGGCTGAGCTTTTCTCATCTGTGTAAGAATCTATCTTCAGCATGAGTAAAATAGAACAGGTAGTGGTTATCAAGTGACTTTCAATTGTGATATAAAGCATGTCTCTCAAGTCAGTTGTTTATGGGAATTATATATATATGTGTGTGTGTAATATTTATTATATTATGTAGTAATATAAATATCATTTCAGTGCTGAGTGAACTACCATTAAAGAAACAACACCCTCTACACATGGACATCTGGACCCACGGACTTTTTGTTCAAATAGTTCATAAGAATAGAGCCCCATAGCTAACACTACATGACTAAGTGAGCTCTTTTTTTTTAATGCAGCTTTATTGTGGTCTCCCTCTACTATGGAAGTCAGTGGCATATGTAGACTTTTCAAAAGTTAGGTGGACAGGAAAAGGAAGCAGACTACATTCAGTTAAAGCCTGGCTTGTAGACCTACAAGAAGGACCGATGAGAAAAACAGTGTCTAGACCAAGTTGCCTAAGTCTAGCTACTAATGTGTGCCACACAATAAAAGTATAACCCAAACTAAACAAGTCCCTAGTGATCCCCGAGGTTTCAGGCTGGACATACAACACATAGACATTTTGTTGTCTCCTTGGAATTTGCTGTATGTCTTTTTTTTCTAATATTTTTCCTCTAGTTGGTATATGTGTTTAAATAAAAACTATGACTAAATGACTAATTGTCAAGAGTTGTAGAAAGTGCCATTCTCTGTGAAGAAGTTTATGGAAGAGAAGTTGAATTGCAAAGAACAGTGCCTGGACCTTATTTTGGGATGCCGCAGCAGAAGCAGCCACCTGCTGCCTTCCTGCCATGTGTATCCCAATTCACTGCCAGCCTCCATCACTGACTTAGAAATAAACTCATTATTTGGTATTTTTTTTCTCAGCAATTGAAGCCGGGCTTCTTCCTAACACCAGAGCTTTTCCAAGAATGCGCCTGAAGCCCAGACTTGTCTCTGAATTTCAAACAAAGTCTGGTGGGGTCTGGATTTTGAGCCTGGGCTTCTGTCTGGCTGTCCATTGTGTTGATGTGGTCCAGTCTTGCCCTGTCTGTCATCTGTGGGAGGCAGATACATAGCATAGGGGTAGGCAGGCCGGCAGGCAGGAAGCTGAGACCATGGCTGCTAGCCACCGCAGACATAGAAGAGTAAACTTCAGTCTTCAGTCACCCTCAGTTATCCTTCCCTCACGGCTCTCCCTCTCCTGCTTCTCTCCCTCCCTTCCTCTCTTCATTCCTTTTCTGAAAAAGAAACTGCTAAAATAGGGGGGGGGGGCTCTAGAACTATGGTTGTACACAAAGAGGTCTTATCCTGAGACCAGCTGGAACTGGTGGTTAGTAAACATGTGGAACAGTTAAAGCTCCATAGGAAATAACCCTGTGATTGGCACTTGACAAAACCCAGACTTACCTGGGTGATGGGTCCCTTGGCATAACTGTGGCAGGTTATCTTGATTACCTTAACTGGCATCCTGCTCACTGTTAGTGGCACCATTCCCCAGGCAAGGGATCCTAGACTATGTAAGAGTAGAAAAGTGAGCTGAGCACAAGTATGCATGCATTCCTTACTCTCTGTTCTAGATTATGGATGTGATGTGACCAGTTGCTTCAAGCTCCTGTTTTGAGTTCCCAATGATGATATTCTACACCCTTGAACTATGAGTCAAAATAAAACCTTTCTCCCTTAAGTTGCTCTTTCCTGGGTATTTTATTGCAGGAAAGGGAAAAGAAACTTAAATTCTAGGATCAATTAGTGATACTTGATATGGTTGAATAGAAACTGCTGTCTCACATATGTTGTTTTTTGCCAGAGATGGTTTGGTTTGGGACCTGGAGGTTAAGAATGTGATGCCGTAGACGTGGTCCCAGCTATTAAGTAGGACACTTAGTACTGATGAAGACTTCTGAGACAGGTGCCCCTTGTAAAAGAGGATGAATTTCTGAGTTAGGTTATTGAGGAAATGGCTGGGCCATTTATGTTTTTAATGCCCTTATTTTTAAAATGAATGTGATTACTCTCCCATTGTTGTCAGAATAAAATCAGTTGATGCAAATAATTTAAATAACTCTGCTATATAGTAAACCTTATGCCAGTGTTGACATGAATACACTAGTGGCTCCTTAATGATTTGTCATTCACTATAAACCTCAGCCTAGAACCTGATGACAGTCTTTGCAAATAGAACAGTATCTCAAGATGAAATCATCCTGGCTTGAGATGGACCTGAACTCACTAACAGCTATCCTTAAGAGTCAGATTGAGGACACGTAGCGACAGTGGTTCAAGTTCATGGGGGAGATGCCAGAGATGAGAATGATGCATCTACAAATCATAGAATGTCAAGAATTCCAGGTGTCAGTGGAAACTAGAGGAGATCTATGAGTTGGTTGCTCCTTCAGAGCCTATAGAAGAAACTGCCCTGGCTAAAGCCTTGACTTTGAACTTCTAGCCTACAGAACTGTAATACTTGAAGTTATCACAGTGGTAATTTTATGGTAGCTCTGGGAAACCAAGTTGGGTATGAGTAGAATTTGCTGTCTGTTTGTTGAGGATCAAGTCCCAGGCATCTCAAGATTTGAACAAACCCAGAAGTCATCCAGAATTCCAGATTCTCCAGTGGACAGAGATGCTGGTACCCATACTGGAAGTGAGAAGCATGTTTGGGAGACCCCTTTGTCCTCCAGTTCATCAGCCTCTCAGAGTTCCAAGTCTAAAATACAGACTAAGAAGGAGAGGACGAGGCAGTTGATGAGACAGAAAGACATTGATTGACAATCGAATGGATGAGGATCTCTGCTATAGATACTACTGATGACACTAGAATTTGGGAGAAGACAGGACTTCAAATTCTGTAAAAAACTGAGTTCACAGACAAAGCTTTCAAATGCACTGACATGTAAGTGTGGACACTGATCACAAAGTAGTGGCATTCCTGTAGGAACATAGGTTGAGAGGAATAATAGATCCTGGGGTGCAGGGTTTTCAGCTTAGAGCAAACTGAAAGTTATGCGATGGGCATTTTCTCCACTGGGGAACTGGACTTTTGGATCCAGCATGTTCCGTGTGTTCAGATCCACCCAGCTTCGTCTATATTTATGTTGAAGCATGGATCACGTGATCAAAGGACTGACTGGAGTGAGAGGGCCGCCTGGGAATAGAATCTCAGACCTGCCAATGCTGGTAGTTTCTGACAAGTCACTTCCGCTCTCTACATTGTTTCTAGCCACGTGGAAAATGGGAGTGACAGAGCCCACAAAACAGAGTGTGCTTTGAGAACAGCCAGATGCGGCTTTGCCTAGCACATAGTCTGGGAGGCAGCAGTGTTCCTTAACTTTCTGTATATATACATTTCTTTTCAAAGTGTCTAAGATACATATATGTCCTGCCCAAGGCACCTCAAGGGATAAAAAGGCAAGTTTAAAAGAAAATGGATTCAAAAAAGATCTGCATTGCAATAAAGAGAGGAAAACTCTTAAGAGTGTGGGATATTGATTAAGAAAAGCAATTGCTTTTGTGTTTGTTATTTTTCTAAATTGAAGATTAGGCAAAGACTTCATTGGGGTGACTCAATTTGGTAAAAATCTTGAAAAATAATCAGAGTTTCTGTAACAGGTGAATCAGGCATTAATTTCTAAGGCGACACTGTGATCAATGGTATGGAGTTGTAAATGCTGGGGGAGTGGTAGAGAATGGTGAGTTGTCCTAGGAGCAAGCGGTTCCTGGGGTTCAGAACAGAGGAGTGTGTGTGAAAGACATGGTCTGGTGATGCAAAGTTAGACCAGCAAGTTGGAATGTCATAGTAAGGAATTTGGAGCCAGAGGGAGCTCTCTGGTGTCACTGAAGGCGATGGGGGGATGACTCTGTGGTGTGAGGGACAACAGGGGACAGAAGTATGTTAGGAACCCAGGCTTAGGTCAAGAGTGGCCAATGATCTCAGCAGAATCCCAAGAGAAAGTGATTGTGAAAAGAAGACAGAGAAACAGAGCAAAGCGGGGTTCAGAAAATGCACCGCAAGTGTTGAGTGAAAGTCAAGTTAATGAAGTATGGAAACAGATTGTCTTTAGGGGGAAAGCAAAAGACGTCAAAGATGGCTTGAGGTTTTTAACTGAGACGGAATATGTCTCATATGATGAGTTCCAAGTGTGTTTCAAATATTTTACTTTTGTTATTTTTGGTTATATTCATGTTTTTTCTAAGTGAATATATCCTTTTTAATAGTTATAAAAATAAAGGATTACTATTATTGTAACATCAATCATTTAGAAGTGTGTAAGCTCTGCGGAACCACCTCCATCGCCATGTGGAGCTAGTCACTGTTAATATTTTAGTCATTTAAATGTTTTTCTCCCTCCCTCCCTCTCTCCCTCTTTCCCTCCTCCCCTTTCTTGAAAGTAGCAAACAGTTCCTGCTCCTGCCTCATCACCTGGGTTCCTTAGCAACATGGTGTGAGTTGCACAGATTTTCCTATTATTTTTAATAGCTGGGGAATATTCTTCTATATGCATGACATCATGATTTACCCATTTATTCCCTGTGAATAAATGTTGGATTTGTCTCCAGTTCTTACTGATATGTATACATTTTTTAAGCCTTTGCATATGAAGCAATCCATTTCTAAATACTTGGCAACAGTGACTTTTGACAATTTTTAATACTTTTTTTTATTGGAAACCCCCTTCCCAATAGAAATGAGGGGAAATCCTACTTATCTGTCTCTTGGTTGGTTGACTGATTTATAGTAAATGGGAAGCTTCTCGAGTTTGTCTATTTGTACTTTTTTTTTATGCATTGCCTCTTTCTTCCCCCTGTTGTTTTTGTTTGATGAATGGAACACTGAAGATATATTCCCTTTATTATGCTCACTGTAAAATGTGGCTTGCATTTGGGTGTGTTTCTCATTTGATCATTCATTTTTAACGTACTCATCTTTTCTTTGTTATTTCTGGTTTTCACGTCTTAGTTTAAAAGATGCTCACTTTCCTCCAGAAATACAGGAAAATGTCTCAAGCACAAGGTCTTGGGTGCCTTCTTGCAGTTTAAGTTTTCTGTTAAATTTTCTGGTTGCAGGATACCAGTAAGAGCATCACTGACTGTCTTAGAATGGAAGCTTGCCATCCCCCTGGCATCCTTCTGCTGACAAAGCAGATCATACACACATAACCTGACATTACAACCAATACAGAGGAGTAAGCCAAGATGGACGGAGGAAGGCATGTGTAGGGGATTATAACAATAGAGCTCAGTCCTTCAACAAAGTGACTTCTACTTCTGAAGCTACCGTTTGAGTCACTCCTTTCCATCCACAGTGGTGGGGTTGGTTGGTATTTTGTATTTAACTCTGAAAAGTCAACTTGAGCATCAGACGCCTGCCTGGCTTGCCCAACCTTTGGTGTAGGTGGCTGCCACATGGAAAAATTAAATTGGGTTCCTGGGACCAGGTTTTTTTCAACATATCACAGTACTACATGATTCTTGTCCCCAGTGGTGTAGGCATGATAAAAGCCCAAGGGCTTCTGTCTCACCATGAGGAATCTAGAGAGGAGAAGTAATGTTGTGATGCTCCTTTGTATTACAGAAAAATGAATTCTAAATAATTTGATGGGTGGAGTTTAAGAGAAGAACTGCACAGAAATATTATGATTGTTAGCTTGATGTTTTTGTGGGGCTCCTAACAGTGCGAGTGGAAGTACCTCTGACTCTTTGGGACCCTTTTTCTCCTACTGGGTTGCCTTGCTCAGCTCAGATATGAGGGTCTGTGCCTAGTCTTGTTGTAACTTGTTATGCTGTGTTTGGCTGACATCCCTGGGAGGCCTGCTCTTTTCTGAAGGGAAACAGAGGAGGAGTGGATCCGGGGGAGAGAGGAGGTGTGTGTGTAGGTGACTGGGAGAAGTGGAGGGAGAGGAAACTGTAGTTGGATGTATTGTATGAGAGGATAATAATAATAAAAAAGACAAACTAAAAGAGTAAAACGTGCAACTTTTAGGTAAAACCATTAGTGTTGGAGTTATAAATCGTTAGTCTCCAATTCAAATGTTGGTAGCGGTTTTTCCCGAGCACTCTTGCATTTTCAATGTTACCTCATCCTTTTGACATTTCCTTTTGTCCTCTGGTGTAATGCTTCTGCTTTTATAGCCATGCCCGTACCATTTTTTTATTTATATTTTTAGTGCTTGTGTTTTAGATGGAAAATAGTAGCAATCTTTTCACACTTTCCTCTGGTTTTAGTATTATAATGATCATAGTTTGGAATTACTATAGACTTGAAAAATTTTTAAATCATGTATTTCTTTAAATGAATGTACATAAATTGTCAGGCTTCAGCAGCTAAATTTGCTTGGAGGGAACACACGTGTATAAAAACATTACTCCCAACTCACACAGAAGAATATGTTGAACATTCTAGAAGTCCACTCCTCGCAGGCATTGTTTCCTCATATGTAACTGGTCCATGGTGTGCAGGCATGATGGCCAAAGCAGGAAGCTGAGAGATTACATCTCAATCACAAGCACAAAGCAGAGAGAGTGCACTAAATGTAGGTCAAGCCTCTGTGCTCTGGAAGCTTCCCCTGGTGACCTACTTCCCCTAGCAAGACTGCACCTGCTAACTCTCCCCAAACGGTGCCGTCAACGGGGGACAAAGTATTCAAATGCCCAAGTCCATGGGGGACACTTCTCATTCAAACCAAAACAGGAACCGTTATGAATGGTGCTGCTCCATTTTTCTACTAATTGTGTTTGGATAGACACACACACTCACTTCTGTTGCACATGTACACAGAAATAGAAAGACATATGTGGAACATGTATGGGAGAGAGTATATACCTAATTTTTCATGAAAATGGACCTTACTGCTGTGCATTTTTCCTTTTTTTCATTTTAAGGAAATGTATCATTATTTAATATTTAAAGAATTGAAAACTATTCATTTGTTTTGGCATGATTTCCATTATTTACTTTTATCTGAGAACTTACAAGTGATTCTACAGGTAATATGGTCTGGAGTAAATTTGGTGCAAATGCATGGTACTTGCCTCATTCCAGTTTTCAGAGCCTGGCAGAAAACATTTGTTACCCTATATTTTTACAATAGTTCCCTGTGATGTGATGAGGCTCCAAGCTTTTAAAAAAGGAAACTGGACGGGAGAACTAATATGATCTAGTGTGATTTTGATGTAATAATGAGCCTTTGCAAGCGAAGGAGCCAGCAAGCCTGACAAGAAGCACTGTGGCCACACAGCTTTGCAGGGGGATTATGGGAATAGAAGAATTTGTGCTTTTCATCAGGAAGTCCTCCCTTCATGCAGTCCACAGTGGAGGTGAAATATTTCAAACCTCCAGAAAGGAACTGTAATGGAAAGTTGAATCATCTCAGCAACTGGACTATGTTTCTCTAGGTTCTAAATCTGTGACAATAAATCATACTTTTCTTGTCTTCGTGGACTTAGCTCATCATCCATTGCTTAGAGAAGGTTGTTCTAGAAGAGTGTGACACAATTAAATGAAAGTCTACTTTCTACCTTCTCAATATATTATACAAATTAGCAATTTCATAGAATCTGGTATACTACTTGGGACTTTAATCAATCTACTACATCAAAGAGACCCTAAAGTCTCATGGCTTACATAAAATGGTAATTTATTCTTTCCTTACATCAAATTCTGTATGGCCTGGTAAACCGACTTGGTGTTTTGTGTTACCGCTCCAGCATCCTCAGTGTGCTGTAGCCTCTGGTTATCCTTTCTAGTCTATGCATTTGCCCCTGGAACAAGAGACAAGAGAGAACAAGAGAGGACAAGAGAGAGGAAAGTCCTTTCCTTTAAAAGAACAGTCTGCCCTCAACATAAATCCAGCTACTCTGAACCTGCTAGAAGAGAAAGTAGGAAGTAGTCTTGAACGCATTGGCATAGGAGATCGCTTCCTAGGTATAACACCAGTAGCTCAGACACTGAGACAAACAATCAATCAGTGGGACCTCTTGAAACTGAAAAGCTTTTGTAGAGCAAAGGATACGGTCAAGAAGGCAAAGCGACAGCCCACAGAATGGGAAAAGATCTTCACCAACCCCACATCTGACAGAGGACTGATATCCAGAATATATAAAGAACTCAAGAAATTAGACATCAAAATGCCCAACAGTCCAATTAAGAAATGGGCTATAGAACTAAACAGAGAATTCTCAGCAGAGGAAACACAAATGGCTGAAAGACATTTAAGGAATTGCTCAACATCCCTAATCATTAGGGAAATGTAAATCAAAACAACTCTGAGATACCACCTTACGCCAGTCAGATTGGCTAAGATCAAAAACACTGAGGACACCTTGTGCTGGAGAGGATGTGGAGCTAGGGGAACTCTCCTCCACTGCTGGTGGGAATGCAAGCTTGTACAACCACTTTGGAAATCAATATGGCACTTTCTTAGAAAATTGGGAATCAATCTCCCCCAAGATCCAGCTATATATACCACTCTTGGGCATATACCCAAGGAATGGTCAATCATACCACAAGGGCACTTGCTCAGCTATGTTCATATCAGCATTATTTGTAATAGCCAGAACCAGAACCTGGAAACAACCTAGATGCCCTTCAACTGAAGAATGGATAAATAAACTGTGGTACATATACACAATGGAATACTACTCAGCAGAGAAAAACAATGACATCATGAGGTTTGCAGGCAAATGGGTGGATCTAGAAAAAATCCTCCTGAGTGAGGTAACCCAGACTCAGAAAGACAAACATGGTATGTACCCACTCATAGGAGAATATTAGTTGTGGAACAAGGATGACTGGATGGCTACTCACAACACCAGGAAGGCTACCTGGAAAACAGGACCCCAAGAAAGACACGGGGATCGCCCAGTGACGGAGAAATGGATGAGATCTACATGAACAGTCTGGATGTGAGTGAGGGTAATGAGGGTCGAGGGGCGAGGGAAAGAGAACTTGGGGGAGCGGGAGATCCCAACTGGATCAAGAACAGAGAGGGAACACAAGGAATGTTCATGGTAAATGAAGACCACATGAGAATAGGAAGAAGCAAAGTGATAGAGAGGCCCACAGAAATCCACAAACATGCCCCCACAATAGACTGCTGGCAATAGTCGAGAAATAGCCCGAACTGACCTACCCTGGTGATAGGATGGCCAAACACCCTAATTGTCGTGCTAGAAACCCCATCCAATGACTGAGGGAACTGGATGCAGATATCCAAGTTCAGGCCCTGGGTGGAGCTCCGGGAGTCCAATTGGCAAGAAGGAGGAGGGTTTATGTGAGCAAGAGTTGTTGGGACCAGGGATGGATGGAATACAGGGACAAGTGGCCAAACGAATGGAAACACATGAACTGTGAACCAATGGCCAAGGGGCCCCCAACTGGATCAGGCCCTCTGAATGGGTGAGACAGTTGATTGGCTTGATCTGTTTGGGAGGTATCCAGGCAGTTGGACCGGGTCCTGTGCTCAGTGCATGAATTGGCTGTTTGAAACCTGGGGCTTAGCAGAGATGCTTGGCTCAGCCTGGGAGGAGGGGACTAGACCTGCCTGGACTGAGTCCACCAGGTTGATCTCAATCCTTGGGGGAGTCTTTGCCCTGGAGGAGATGGAAATGAGGAGTGGGCCAGGGGGAGGGGGGAGAACGGGGGAATCTATGGCTGATATGTAAAGTTGAATTATATTGTAAAATAAAATAAAATAAATTCAAAAAAAAGGAAAAAAACATAAAAAAAAAAAAGAACAGTCTGCATGCTGTCTTCATGACTACTGGATCCATCTCTTGACCACAAGAGACACAAGGCCATATCTAGTTACAGGGAGGCTGAAAAATCGTGTCTTTAGTTGAGTTTTTCAGACAAGTTAACTTTGATAACTCAGAAGGGAAGTTTGGAGAACAACCAGTATTTCTGCCAGTATGTGTTCTTAAAATTTATGCATTTTATCATTTATATTTATTTACAAACTTTGATCTCTCTATCTCTAACTATTTATTTTTCCCAATTTTTCCTTTTTGTATATAGCTCATCTCTCAAGGCTTCCCACTCGTGTGTGTGTGTGTGTGTGTGTGTGTGTGTGTGTGTGTGTAGTATATGTGTGAGTGCATGTGTGTGGGGGTGATATATGTACTTAGGGAAGCCAAAGGTCAATGCTAGGTTTCTTCCTCAGTCACTCTCTACCTTGTTTTTGTTTTGTTTGTTTGTTTGTTTTCAGACAGTGTCTCTTATTGCATGGAGAGCTCGTTGACTGGCTGCAGTCAAGTGAGTTGCAGGCACCATTCTGTCTCTGCCTTACAACACTAGGGTTACAGAAACGGGCGCCATGCCCCGCCTCTCCATGCTGGGGTGCTGGGGATCTGAATGTAAAGTCTTTGTGCTTTTGTGACAGTCCATTTGCCAAGTGAGCCATCACTTTAGTCTCCTCCATGTCCCAATATGCACGTGCTCACACACACACACACACACACACACACACACACACACACACACACAACTTTTGATCACTGAAGTTTCTTGCCAATTAGGAAGCAGGAGATGACAAGCCCTATAGCCTCATCTTGCTTCTTGCTTCCTTGGGTCTTAATCTAGAAATCAGAATATTCAGTTTTATGTTCATTCATATTGGCTTCCCTTCTTCTTCCCTACTCCCTCTTCCCACACCAAGGTAATTGAGATGGTCTGGATTCATGAGCTCACATACCCTTGATAAACTTGAGCTACAAAAATTCCCCACTCTAATTCCTAGCAACCTATATTTAACCAGGGTACTTGTCAGTATGTGTTGGACAGGGGAATAATAGTTATCAGTCTCCAGTGAATTATAAAGGAAAATAATTAGTTAACCTTGAGATAGCAAGGGTGCCGGACAGCTGAATAGCAGAGTCCTTCCAGTGTTCAATAGGTCTGAAAGCTTGGAATGCATTGTCTTCAGGGACTAGGAGAGCTGGGCATTCACTGCCGACCCTGAGACAGGACAGCCACATTCCTTTGTGAGTATGCCTCTGCTCATCGGAAACCCGTTAACACTTCTCAACACTCATGGTTGTCTTAGGGGCAGAAGTTTGGGTCGGGATAATTTTGAACGTCTTTTTTTGAAGTCAGCTGTCATTGAGCTTTGAATTAAGCCAATCCGAGTTTAACTTCCAGTCTCATCCTAGACTCATGTTTTTCTGGCTTTAAACACATTTCTTAATCTCTTTCTGATTTCTGTCTCCTCAACCTTTGGGGGCCAGAGATGAACTCAGTTGCAGTTCTGTGACTGAATTACAGTGGAAGTTGCTCTCTGCCTCAATTTTAAGAAAGAGCGAGAAACATGGGGTAATTTTGCTTGTTGCCTTGAGTCAACTCACGGTATCTGTTCATCCAACAGTTGTTTGACTGCATGAAAGCCAAGAAAAGATGAAGTTGGGTCTCAGCCTTTCTGACTAGAGAGGCTGGAATACAGATATTTAATCAACACATATATAGTCATTCTAAGTTGATGCTTGTTTCTGACAAGATGCTTCCAGCAAGGAATGCAAGACAGTGAAGACATCAGAGTTTGGGCTCTGAAGTTAGCTCTAGGGGAATCCCAAGCTAGGGGAGGTTCACCCCCTATCCCGCCCCTGCCATGAGTTTATCAAACTAATTAACTTTGCAACAAAATCCCAGCTCCTCTATGTCAAGCCATGTGACTTTGTGAAAGTTTACCATCCTTGTCTTGATCTCTCCTTTGCTGTGGAGCCATAACGTCACTTGACACATGGTAACTAAAAGAAGGAAGTGCTGTGGTACATGGGAAGTACAGAGCACGGCACTTTCAGCAGAGGGAAGGTAGACAATGCCTAGCAAAAGGTCACTGTTGTATCATGTTAGTGACTGCCAGACTTCACTTACTGATAGAACTTTTTCACAGCTTACAGCAAGCTGTACTTACATAGTGTGTGCACCTTGATGCCTTTTGACATATGGATGATTGTGAATGCCACTGTAATCCATCACTCCTGCTTTTCCAAGCCTCTCTACCCCAATTGTGGACTCATATGCTGTGTATCATTATGCTATTGATTACATTTCCATTTCTGAAATGTTTAATAGCCTAAGATAGAATCATATGGAATGTACCTTTTTATAACTTTATTTTTTCCATACAAGTACATTACGTAAATCAGTGGTTGATTCCTTTTACTGCTTGTTTGTTTTTTGTTTTGTTTTGTTTTGGTTTTTTGTTTGTTTGTTTGTTTGTTTGTTTTGTTTTTGTTTTTCGAGACAGGGTTTCTCTGTGTAGCTTTGGCGCCTTTCCTGGAACTCACTCTGTAGCCCAGGCTGGCCCCGAATTCACAGAGATCCGCCTGCCTCTGCCTACCTAGTGCTGGGATTAAAGGCGTGCGCCACCACCGCCCGGCCCTTTTACTGCTTGTTAATATTACCATCAATATTGGCATACTGTTGATCCATTCTTCTATTGTTAGACATTTGAATTGTTTCTAGCTTTTGACTATTACAAATAAAACAAGCATTATCAGTGTGCATGTTTTTCTGTGTATGCATGTTTCCTTTTCTCTCGGGTAAATCCCTGAGAGTGGAGTGGGTAGCTGATAACGGAAGGTACGCTTGGCTTTTTAAGAAGTTGCTTGTTCAGCGGTTTCTAAAATGTCTGTGCCGTTTAACTTTTCCAGCCGCAGGGCATGGGGTCCCCACTTCTGAAGACCTTGCCCCACACTTGGTGCTGCAGCCTTGTGTATTCAGTGCGGCCATTTTGTAGCTGGACTCATCAGAGCAGTTTTAATCTGCCTGTGCTAAGGACTCAGGATGAGCCAGAGCCCCTGATGTGTGTGCTTGCCCCTGCGTAGGTCTTTTGATGACTTCCTGACATGCTGTCTATTTTGTATTACCTTACCTTCTTGTTTTTGAATTCTGAGAGTTCTTTAGAAAGTTTGCGTTTGATTTCTTTATTAAATATCTGACTTGCAGTATTTTCTCCTGCTATTTTAATAGCACAAACTTGCTTAAGTGATTCTTCATGGCATGATCCCTTCTGTTCCTCCAAATATTCTTTATTCTGTTTGTTAGTGCTAATTCTCTTCTGATTAGTATTAGCATGTATCTTCCCAATGTTATATTCTTTTCTTAATTTGTATCTTTTCACTTATAGGCAGCATATATTTTAAGCTTATTATCTTATCCAGTAGGAAAGCCTCTACCTTTTTTAGTTGTGGATGGTTAGAACAACTTGATTCAATGTGGTGTTTTATTATGGTTGAGTTTAAGTGTATCATCTTTCTATTTTTTATTTGTTTCATATTTTATTTAGTCCATCCTTTTGTTGATTCTTATGGATTAAAAAAAATATGAGACAGGATCACCGTGTAGCTTCAAAATTGTAATCTTCTTGCCTTAGCCTCTGAAGCGCTGGGACTGTGGGCATGTGCCATGTGTGGTCTGACTCAATCAAGGCTTTTTAAAAATGGACAACTTTTAATCTTCTTAGTCAATGTATTCACTAAAGCTGTCTCCTTTGTTATTCGAATGGTTACTTTCATATTTACAGTGTGTATCTTTAACTCCAGAACGTGCACGTTCATCTACCTGCCTGCTTTTCTGTTGTTGGTGTAACACATTTTGATCTTTTTTTTTAAGTACCACAAAGTATTTTTAGTATGCTTGCTTAGGTGGTTAGTTATCTTTTAAAGAGATTGTAAATACTAAGAATAATGTTTTCATATTTACCAGTGTACTTAACATTTTTATTGTTCTTTATTCCTTTTCATGGCTCAAAATATCAATCTGGTATCAGATTCTCTGCATTTAAAGATTTTAATGGTCTTGGTAGTATAGGTTTGCTGATGATAATTCTATAAACTTTTGTTTATTTGAAAAAGTCTTTATTTTTCTTTGTAATGCATTTTCTGCTTTTGAGTGTCTAGGCTTTTTCTGTATTGTTGATATAAAGTAATTTGATAGCTATGTGCTTAGTTTTTATCATGTTTTTATGATGCTCACTGCTTTCCTTGGTTGCAAGGGTTCCTTGTTGTTTCAATAGTAAGGTACCTTTCTGGTCGATGTGATGACTTCTAATAGATTATTTTAGTGGTTTGTGGTTTTCTTTCTGAGCTGTTTTTTCCTATCAAGAAATTGATCTGTTCTGTCAGTGTTCTCAGATTTGTGAACATAAAATTACTCTTGTTTCCTTATTCATGCTTTATGGTCCCTGCTGCTGATGGGTTCTTTCTCCCCTCATATAGGTTATTTCCACATTCTTTTTTCTTTCTGTCAATCAATATATTTGGAGGTGGAACAAGTTATTCATCTTTTCAAAGAACAAACTTTTTCATTAATATTTCTATATTATTTCTTTACTTGCAGTTTGAATATTGTATAACTCCTTTGCCAAAGTCCTTTGGAGAATATTGCTTTTTTTTCTTGTTTTCTTAGGAGGCAAGAAAGAGAAGTTTCCCTACAGCTTTTAGTGCCATGGCTTGCTGCTGGCATATCATAGTCTTTAGAAAGCTGCCTTTGTGTTTTCCAGAGTTTCTAGCTGTAATCAGTGAGAGAGCTTGGCTGTATAAAGGGTTAATCTTGCTTGCCATTATGGAGCTTTCCCCACCCTCTTAAAAGTTCAGTTCAGAATTTGTTCTTTCATGCCCCTTAGTGCATAAGCGATTTTTCCAGACAGCCATAGTTGGTAGCACAGCAGTGACCCTAGTGAGTGTTTAAGATGGCTGACAACTTTGCAGCTGGTTTCAATCAGTGTAACCACAGCGATGGATTGTCCTGCATACAGGCAATGTCATATGACTTTTTACATAGCTTCTGAGTAGAACAAGTTTGTAACCCCCACACACACACACACACCACCACCACAATCTCTCATGAGGAGCTCTGCATTTATTATGGATTCTAGAAAATTCTCCATGTGAGAGTTCTTATTTGTGAGGCATGAGTCATACAGTTCGAATTCCAGACATTTTCATAGCTTCAAACTCAGGCTTTTGTGAGTGAGGGAGATAAAGAGAAGTAGAGACCATAGAGAGCCAGTAACCATGGAAGAGGTAATGATGTCATGTTTCAGAGAAGAACTGTTCTCGTTAACTGGGAAATGGGCATATGAAAGCAATAGCCTGATGTCCATTATACTGAGGCTTCCTTGGTGACAAACTGTTCATCGCTGCCTTTACCCTCATAACAGAGGCATTTATGAACAGTTAGATTTGCATCAGTAGAAGCCTGGGAGGAGTTAATTGACTCTCCTTCCTGCCTCTTATTACTGCAGTCTTCTCTCTCCATTTTTACATCAAGAAAATGACCTGCAAAAAGAACACAGAAAAAAATGTTCCCTACCCAAAGGGGAATTGTTTGGAGGAATCTGAGCAATTAGAATGGGTGACTTCCTGTTTTTAAGGTAATCATGCAGTGTCATAGCTAATGCAAAGAAGGGTGTTGTCAGTAACAAGTAAAGACTTGTTAGATGAAGCAGACTGTGGTCTGCTCCATGGCCTCTCCTTCCTCCAGCTCTGATAGCCATTGGCCCCAAAGAGAGACAGGCAGAAGGGCTGAAACCCTCCTGGACCAGAATCTCTCTCCCCAGCCCTTCCATTGGCAAGCTATTTTCAGTCTTTTTGTAACTATCTAAGTAGTTATAGAAAAAGAAATAAAAACATTATTGAATGTTTTTTCAAGATCCATGAAAACTTTCTACAGAATGAGTATTGGGGAATAAAAATGCCTGTAGAAAGTCATACTGTTAGGCTTGCGAACTTGACATGGTCTTAGACAGTCTCTGGATCTAGTTTCAGACTTTGGTAAAGTAGGGAAGGCAGTCTATTTGACAGAGCCAACAGTGAATGGAAATCATTAAGTGGTGGTGATTGTCAGGCTGCGTGATATGTGCACTGCAATGGACGAGTTTACTGATTCTCACAACAGACTGCAGTACATACTCAACTGTAGCATGAATCTTTAAAAGTCTTATTAATAAAATCAAACCTGAGCCAGTTATTGGGGTGAACACTGGAAGGTCAGAGAGACAGATCAAGCCACAGCTTCCTCACCTTGCTGAATCCTCAGCTGGTCTTGTTTCCTCAGACTGGATGCCCCGAGCCCTCATCCAGAATGGGTCTCAGCTGAACTGCTGCTAGAAGCCTAAAAGCTTAACCAGCTAAATGCTTCTCCAGGCCAAATGCCTCTCCAGGCCAAATGCCTCTCCAGGGCAAATGCTGCTAGTTTCTGGTCCTCACGCTTTATATACCTTTCTGCTTTCTACCACCACTCCCTGGGATTAAAGGTCGCTTTCTGGGATTAAAGGTGTGGGTCACCACGCTTGGCCGTTTCCCATGTGGCCTTGAACTCACAGAGATCCAGAGGGATTTCTGTCTCTGGAATGCTAGGATTAAAGGCGTATGCTACCACTGCCTAACCTCTGTTTCATATTGTGGCTGTCCTGTTCTCTGACCCCAGATAAGTTTATTAGCATATACAATATTTTGGGGAACACAATACCACCACACTCAACCCATACTACTTCACCCATTTTTTTTATCTTGAGGCAGGGTCTCTTTATGTAGCTCAGGCTTGCTTTGACTCACTTTATAGCCCAAGCTGACTTTGAACTTGTGACAATTCTGCCTCAGCTTCCCCAGTGATGGGGTTATAGTTATATGCCACCATTCCTGGATTTCATATTGCCTCTTGCTGAGGGAAAACTGAAGGTTAGAAAAGTTTCCTGATTTGCCAAAGTCCATTTTATGCTGGAAGTGAATGAATTCTGACTTCAGACCTTTATATATTATAATTATTCAGTAACAGAGGTCAACCAGAGCCCTTATTCAGATCATGTGGTAGTGGCTTCCCAGAGCTCTGTGTTTCAGTCATTTTGAGGCAATGATAGCTGTGTGCACGAGAATAGCCCTGGATTGACTGCTTTTGGCTATCATGGACAGAGTGACAAAGGTACCATGTGCCCAGCTGCTTCCTGAGGACCCCCCACCTTACAATGAACCAATATTGGTTCAGTTGCGTAGCCTGGATGGCTGTTGACAGGCCTGTTTTTCTGAGATGCTGAAGGCTCCGTGAAGCATTGTGCTTTGTGCTTTTTCCTTCTTTCTCTTTCACTTGTTTTTGTTTTGTTTGATTTGTTTTTACTGAAATTGTCTCCAGAAAGGGAACTGCTCAGAACTCAACACTGTGAAGAGGGGTGGAAGTAGAAATAGTGTCGTTATATATAAGAATAGTTTAAACAAAACACAAACACAAGATTGATGCTAACACTAGCCAGTGGGTTAGACTGCCTGATGCTGCTGCAAATCAAATACTCACTTTTCAGAGAAAAATGTCTTTTGAGATATGACTGACATTGTGACAGGACTTAATGAATGATTATACATGAAAAATGATACTAATTTAATATTATTCCAGCAGTAGCTCTGCTAATTTATAGAAAAATAAACATGATGTGACTCAAAGTAAGAATTATTAGATGGGACTGGAGGTGGAACTCAGTGGTGGAACCCTTAACTTGGGTTTAATCTCTAGCATGTGCATGCATGTACGGGTGTACACAGTCTCACACACACACACACACACACACACACACTCACTCACTCACTCACTCACTCACTCACTCACTCACTCACTCACTCACTCA